>CM053787.1:530338291-530553291 GCA_028749045.1 Cupressus sempervirens
TGAAATTCCGAGAAGAGAACATCATTTGCAAGGAACATATTAATTACGTATATGATAATATATTTAGGACCAGCTACAGGAATAATAGAGGTGATTTCCCATGAAGTGATGGATACAGTGGTCATATAATTATATTATATTAGCAACGATAAATATACATACTGTTATTAGTGGAAGACTACGTGATGATATGGAGAGAACACATGTGATATAGACTAAATAAGCATTCACTACACATAATCATGTTTGGACCGCTGCAGAATTAAAACTCAAACATTTTTCCTTTGCAAATCATGTTGACAGCTTGAGTTTGAAGACGACAGCCCTCTTAAGTGTAGCATCTGATGATATTTCAGTCAACCAAGTTTACTGCTATTAGAATCATGCGCAACAGGATATATGTAGGTGAAATGAAGACATGCATGCAATAATAGTGTGCATTGATTAATGGAAGCCTGGGCAGTATTATATATTAGCATTTTGCTTAAGAAACAGACCCAGATGAAGGAAACTTTGTCCACACAGAAGCAGATGCTTGAAGAAGTCTCAATGGAATTCAGATTTATATTATATACATAGGTCTTGCCTGACCAGAAGAATGCCGCTTCATACCAATTGAGTGCAGAGGTGTTATAATATAGTCATGGCAATTGCCCAGCAAGCATGCTTGATTTCAGTTCCAACCTAAAACAATGATGAAAGTACATTCATGTGCGTCCATGGGTGAAGGATATTACAATCCGTTGTATAAAGTTACATCGATATAACATATAACAAGCTTTGAATATCAAGTCACAAAGGAAGTAACACAAACTCAGGAATATGTATATCACGAAGATGAGAAGACTGGACAAAAATCAGTATTATTAAATCATGATAAGTCCATATCAGGAGAAGGCTCCACCGTAATTATTGAAGACATGGTCATCCTTTGCATTCACGGTGCCAAGAAGTTCACATGTTGGTTTAAAACATTCCCGATATGAAACATGCGTCATATCCCAATAACCATTATACAAATTGAGTATGGCAAATATATATACAGGTCCAATCATATGCGGCAATAATACTTGATATGCCACAAAAATAGGAGACAAAAGAATCTAAGGCATCCTGAGTTAAGAGAGTCAACATTTTTCTATCCATTTGGAGCGATTACCAAACAATGCGCCATCTAGAGTATTAGCAACAACCGTAATCCAGAAAGACCTTGATTTCTTGTGAACACATTCGAAGTAAATGGCGGACGGAGATACTAGGCCATGGTCGGGCGACATTGTTAAGATAATTTTAATATAATGCCCGAAAAATCAAAGGTCTCGATAACAAATAATTGTGGAACTATATAATATCAAATCATAAGCCCATAAGATTAGTTATGATTAAGAGGTATAATTTATTTTCAAAGGGACGTGACTTTTTCAAAAGTCACACCTTTCATTTGCTTTGCATAGGATATAAGTATGACTTTATTATTTGAAAAGAAAGAGAGAAAAAGAGATATTTGAACATTTTTATATTCTCAAGAAGAAGTATTTTTATATTACTTGTACGGAGGGATAAGGAGTATATTATGACTTTATATTGTAAACTCAATTATTTTATTTTTATAATAAAATAAAATGTTCTTTGTTTATTATCAAAGGCGTGGAGATTTAAATTGCAGGCGAATCGTCTTTTGTAATTATTTTCTGGAATTTTGTATAACAATTTAAATGTTGGATAAGTGGACATGGTCATTTAGCATTTTAAATTTGATTATCGCAAATATTGTGAAATAAATAAATAATTTTCATATCTGTGTCCAATTTGTCTCCCTACCGGACGAGTTAAAATTCAATCTAGACTAATATAAGATTGTATAAATATTTGATTTGTCGCATCTTGATTATTTAATTGTTGGCAGTTTAAGTGTGTAAAACATTATAAAGTTGTATGTGAAAATTCACTGAAGTTGACTCTATTGCCCGGATGAGCAGAGGCATTGGTCTTTTATTATTGAAGTTAGAAAATCTATATATTCCTTCTACAACCATCAAATCCATTATTTACAAATATTATACAAAACATCCTACCATTATTTAGTGTTCATTTTAATTGAGTTCGAGGACCTTACCAGTCGGAGAACTCTAGAAGTTTAAATTCGCTATAGAAAAGCCTTGAACCAATCGGTTAGCGTTTGAGGTGAAGGTTTACCTGCCTGGGTGGAGCAAAGCCTGAAGTGCAGGGGAATCGAGAAGTATTCCTGTTCGTTGGCCAGAACTGATTGAGAAGTCCTATCGGAGAAGTCGCAGGCTCTTGGATTTCCAATCTGTGGTTTTGGGAACCAACACAATCTTCATGTTAGGCATATATAAGCTCTTTTTCAATTATGGCGTTTTCGGCTAAGGAGAATTTCAAGAGAGCTTGGAAGATCAACAGATTTAACTAAACTAAAACTTAACTTTCTTCTTAGTTTAGAGCAAACAGCAAGACCTGCCCAACAAACACCGTTTCTTGTTCATAGTGCTAATTGCTTCCTCCATCCACCAAGTTTTGCATACAACAGATTGCTTCTCTTTTCTAACACATTACTTATTCTAACACTTTTTTCTTTCTAGAATCTTTTCCAGGCTCTGCTTCCTGTACGATCACTTTTCTTTTTCAATTTTCCTGCGATTCTCCCTCTGGTTTTTAAAACTGCTTATGAATGTTTTTCAATCTATGTTAGGGTAAATGGAAGTTTGCATTTCTCATAATCTTTGCAAAGGTGACATCTAAAAAATGATAAAGAGATGGAACAGAGTCTTTGGGTAGAAGCGAAGATCCTGTAAAAGAGTGCGGGGATGAGACTAATTGGAAAGCACTACTGAAACGATGTTTTTTTAAAATGTGAACATTTAAATAAATTATTTTAAATAAAAAAATATTAGGCAATACAAAATATATAACTCTTGGAAGACTTCTCTACAACAGAAAGGGTGTCACCATAAAATGGATTCAATTATAATGTTAGTTAATTTAACTCTGAATGCTCCAATGGCTCTTCTTTAGAAAACATTAGATAAGAGTCTCTTCATGTGGGTAGTAACCTAGAGTTGACTAGTTTAACATGGCTCTTGGCTGGCATTTGAATAAATCTTTGGTCACCACCAATAAGATGAGCATTGAATAGGTCCTCCGTTTTATTGATGGCTGTGTTTTATTCCTCACTTCTAGTGATGCACTTTCACAATGTTGTTTCTTTTGTAAAGCAAAACAAATGCCAAGTAGTTGATGTTTATCATTTAGTTAGCAAATGCATTTTAGTTCAACTGGATTCTGCTAAAAATTGGAAGGCTACATAGAGTCCTCATTATACTCTCTTTTCCACATGAGAAGGCCTGATCTTTGGTCATAATGAGGTCATTGGGAGCCTTCCACTTTTACTTTTTATTGGAATACCTTTCAAGTTTAAGAGTTGCAGGTGTGGTGGATGCTAGAGTGTCCTCAATTTCACCCAAACATAAGGTTGCCCTAGTTTTGTTACAAAAAAGGATAAAAGGGGGATGCTCATCCTTAGAATGTGTTAGATGTATTCTCACTATGCTTATTTTGGTTTATTTTCCATCCTTGTGTTTTTCCTCGTATATTTGAGGGATAGTTATATCATCTTTTTGTATTTACATGTATGGTTGTACATTCTGTAATATCCTTTAGTTAAAATATTTCAATTGTTTACAATTTTATAATGAAATGAGTAAATAGTCACACTTTCTGATCATCAGTCCATTGTAGGGGGCAACGCGAGAGCATAAGGTTATTGAGACGCTAACTTATTGTGGCAAGCTGCATAGTGCTACAATATAAACAATGCTAGAAAGTGTAATAGGTGCAATTCAACATTGCTGAATAAAGCTTAACCAAGTACGAGAGTGATCTCAGACTATTACACTAGAGTTAATCGACTTACATTTTTTGTTAAACTAATTTGCAACTTAGATTATGCTTATTAACTTTTTATAACTTTTAACTTCTGGAAAAGAAAGAATATTTGAGAAAGCTAAGCTTGCCAAAGCTGACTCGTGAAAATAACCAGAAACAGGAAAAGTGAAATGAGTATTCAATTCTAGAATTAAATTTGGAAGAAGAGAGGAAGCTGTAGTTGAAATATGGAATTCACTGCATGGACACTGGAGCATTGGGAGGATGTCTATGTGACGCACTAGCTACAGCTGAAAAAAATGCAGAGGTCTGCTAAGAAGATTCACACCTTTACATAGAGTGAAAGCAATGCAGAAGTATGGCAAGATTTGAGAAAGTAGAGCAATACAACTAATTAAAAAACTAATTGATTTATTAATAGATATTATTAAATGACAAGAAAATACGAGAAGTCATCATTGGAGAAGCTGTAAGTAGAGGTTTTCTCCTTTGAGGGACCTGCAAAACAAGAGAAGTATAATGAAAATTTTTGTGTGGCTGTTTAGGCTAAGTTACCAATTCGGGCTTGGGGACGGATTCGGGTTTGAGTTTGGGTTCATGGGTTCGGGCAAAAAAAATAAATCCCATTTGATTCGTGAGTGTGTGTATATATATATCTAAGTTGCCGGTTCAGGTTCGGTTCCAAGTTCGAGGTTTAAGAACCGGTTCACTAGTTCGACAAAATTTTGGAAAGGGGTTTGGGTTCGTTAGTACAAAAACATGTAAAAAAAAAAAAAAAAAAAAAAATTATATATATATATATATATATATATATACACATCTTTATGAAGCATGAGTTAAAATTAGAATGTAGCATGGTAGCATGAACACATTTAAACAACAAAAACTTTAAAACAGCATAAACAATAACATATCATGGTGATCATACCATCATATAGTAACATAATTCAATCAACTTCAACATCAAAGATGAAAGATTTAAAACATTTAAAATATCAAGTTCAAGTATCATTGTTTCACGTTCAAGGTTTAATAGTAACTAATGAAATGAAAATCTATTAAAATTCTGAATTTTTAGTTTTAAGTTCTTCAATCTTCATCTTCTTCTTCATCTCCTCCTTCTCTGCCTTCGCTATTACTTGCACCAAGGCCAATGGGATCAGTAGCAGAATCAACAATGGTATTGGCACCAAAGTCATCAAAATCATCAATTGTAAGCCCAGCAGTGGAAGCATCCAAGTCCGCAATCTCTGCATCTACATCCCACTTCTTTGTATTCTTGACTCTCGTGCGAAAGAAGGCGCAAGTTGTGATGCACAAATACCAGGTTTTTTGCTTTTTTTGATTGCAACCTATTGCGCTTCATCGAGTGGATGAAAGAATAGGTGCTCCAATTTCTTTCTGATGCAGAAGAACTAGCAACCTACAAAGACAACATAGGGTAAGCAATTAAAAAAGAATTAATTCAATCTTATAAAAAAATTCTTTTGAAGATAAAGTGAGCTAATTTTTTAAAAATAAAACTTACTTGTGATATAACTTTGATTGCAAGGGGTTGCAATGTTTGGAATTTTTGGCCATGAAGGTACCGCCAAGCATGAGCATCCTTCTTGAACCGATGACGAAGAGCATCATTACTTAGACATCTAGCATTGACAAACTCTATGAACTCATCCATGATTACATCTCTTATATCATCATCAGGAAATATTCTTCTAAATGCTGCCTGGTACCTGTCAGACACTTCCATATCTCTATATGGTGGCAACCTTCCTGGTAGATCACAAATTTGTGAGCTATAGTATTTGGGGGTCAAGGCATAGGCAAGCAAATGTAATGGAGTGGTCATTTGGTTCCATTCTTCATCAATAATTTTTTGCACTTGTTTGAAAAAGGTCTCTTGCGGATCTTGCTCCTCCTCATTTATAACTTGCCTGATCTTCTCAATCATTGAGTCTATGCCATCATAGATCTCTCCAAGGCAAGGCCTATCCATGTTAGTGTACCTAAGTATGCTCATAATGGGCTTGGTGATCTTAAGGAGATATTCCACACGTTCCCACCATGACTTAGCCAATAGCCTATCCTTTATTTTGTTTGCCCTTTCAGTGTTCTTTTGCTTCCATACACCCTAATTGTTGCTGATTACCATACCTTGAAGTGCATCTTTCACTTGCACAAGTCGTCTTAAGACGATTATATGGGATGCAAAACGGGTCTCAACAACTTGTGACATAAATTAGAGAAAAAAACAACTATTAGATACATATTTTAGAAAATTATTCAAGTATACACATTGGCAATTGCACAAGTAAAATATGAAAAATCAGAAATTGTCAAATATTAAAAATTAAATTACTAACTTGAGTTCAAGTTCATTTACCTTCAATAGCTCCAATTTTGAGTGGTTCCTGAAAAGAGATTGAGTCATGTGGTGGTTTGTGACAAACATTTGTATGTCCTTAGCCTCTTCATACATTGTTTTGATCCACTGAAATTGGTTCCCAATCTTTTGTAGCATAAGATTGAGTGAATGGACTACACAAGGTGTTCAAAAGATATGTTGATATCGTGATTCAACCAACAAACCTACTGCTCTACAATTCTTTGCGTTGTCTTTTATGACTTGGACAATGTTTCTTGCACCCACTTGTTCAATGGCCTCAATTAGGATATCAGAAATAAATGGCCCATCTTTTACTTTGCCCTCACAATCCACCGCTTTCAGAAACATTGCCCCTTTAGGGGACACCGCAAGGACATTGATCAAGGGACGGTTCCTAGAATCCTTCCAGCCATTTGAAATAATTGTCACCCCTATCTCAACCCATGAGTTCCTTATGGGCTTCAACTGACTTTCAACCTATTGGACCTCATTATCCAACAAGGTGGTGCACACTTTCTCATACCTGGGTTCACAATACCCTTTTGGAGCTTCATTGGCACCCCTCAACATGTCCTTCCAAAATGGTGAGTGGACAACATTAAAAGACAACCCATTTGCATACAAGCATCTTCCCACCTTAATGTCAGCAATTTCCCAGGCCTTATTTTGAAAAGAAGTTTCTAGTGGTCCCTTTTGTGTACAATGGGGACAGATTCAGTGTCAATGTCCATTGCAGTACTGAAGAAAGGGTGGTCTTGTACTATAACATTTGAGGGGGGCTGCATTCCCTTTGCTCTTTTACTTTTATTGCTACTGAGTTCTATTACCCTGCGTCCTTCTCTCTCTTCTACTGGCTCATGCTCTTCAATATATTTTAACACAGTTTGATTTGGTATAGGGACACCATTTTTGTCAGGGAATTTCTTGACTCCTCTTCCAGTATAACCACATAAATGACCTACCACACGATAATATAACTATACTTTTTACACCACATCCTCGACATCTCCAACGGAATGCACCACCTCTTGGAATGGGTTTTATAATGTTTACATACTTCCATAGAGGAGAATTGGGTTATATTCTTTGTTCGGTGTTGCCTATTGATGAAGAGGTAGATGACATTCCTTTCCCTATGGCAAGAAATTAGATACATGTTCATAATCTATATGCAAGAAAATGACAAATTTTGGAATAATGGAAAAGATTCAAGAACATATGAAGATTCAAAGAGAAATGAAAAAAAGGAAAAACTAGAACAAAAACAATAGCAAATGGAATAAGATCTTATCTTTTGGTCCTTTTCCAGCCATTGCAAGTTTGCAAATGTGTATGAATGATTACAAACACTTGAAGAACACCAACAAATCAATCTTCAAACTCCTCCTTGCACAACCGGATGCTTGCTCAAAAACTTATGTGCTGCCCTTCAAGGCAAAATAACCTATTTAGAAACATCAAATGACAATGAGAGGTCACAAAACCAATTAATAACACCTTTTTAGGTTACATGGACACCAAAAAATTATACAAAATTGCAAATAAAACAGTCAAAATCATGTTCATAGCCGCGGGTTTGACCTTGGTTCGAATTTTTGGACGTGGTTCACCCGAGTTCGAACCAGATCGAACCAGGCCTGCAAAAAGGGACCCTGGTCAAACCAAGTTCGAATCGGACCCGAACTTGGAACCAGATCGTGGTCAAGAGGGGGGGGGAGGTACCCGTGCATAATTGCAAAACTTAGTCATTTCATTGTATGAATATATGTTGCTTGATCATTGATCAATGCCAAATGTCAAAGATAAACATTCAACACCTGCTCATGAGTATATGTTCATGATTGTAAAGAAAATCATACATTGAATTACTAAATTGCAAAATGAAATTTTAAAACATAGAGTAGTTCATCAAATAATAAAGTTTGAAACATAATGATAAATGACAAGTGTTTATCAATGATCATACTATCAAATGAATTTCAAATGTCAAATGGGTCATCAAATAATGAGGGATCAATGGCTTCATCCCCGGCTGCAACGATATCTAGATCCTCATCATTCGAACAAACAATCTCTACAACCTTCTCTTAAAACTTGCAAAATGGGCACACCAAAATGAGAGATTAGATGAGTGATGTTTTTTATTAGGCTCCTTTTAGGGTTACATAAAAATATATATTAAAAAACCATTATTGTTAGTTGTTTTATTTTACTTTTTGGACCCTACTGCTGTGGGTTCACCGTGGGTTTGCTTGGGTTCATGCCAACAAGGACCTGGACGAACCCATAGTCTGAAATCCAGACCTTGCCCGGACTCGTAGCAAACCCAGATGTGAATCTGGACCTCTGCGAACCTGGACCGGAATCTGGGCTGCAGGGTGCGAACTTGGTAATGTAGAAAAGAAGGTTTATGTTTGGCTTATCATCCACTCAAAAGATTAACCAATCAATAGATAACAATTAATAATACACCCATAACATGGTACAGCTTACTTCATACCTAGAAGCAACTTCAATCTTAACAAGTTTTCAATTAGTATTAGAAAGATATGGCTCCTTCCAAGGTATGAAGGCCACCAAACAAAACATAAGGTGAAAGTTGGCTGTTAACAGAAATAAAAAAATGTAAACAAGTCCTGATGAATAATTTGACACCTAGATGAAATTTTGTGAAGCATCAACGATACGATAGTTATTGTTATTTTTTTAATACAATAACAAATGTTGCAAGCTGAATAACTATAAAATATCAAAATTGAAATCCACAAATCACCTAAAAGAACATTCTATAATTTATAGTAGGCTCTTGAATTCAAGAGGGCTTTCATTCTCCAATTTCAATAACAAGATAGTTTTCATCTTTAAACCAAAAGCTGAACACCATATGCTCAAACTTCAAGAAAGATTCCTTTTGCAACAAGCAATGGATATTTTTTCTCGAGTTCAACTCCTTTTGTAATCACTTATATACTATTTTTAGCCTCCTCAAGAAGTCTCAAGAAATTCATTTCTTTCTGATCTAATCTTTAACTGTCACCTTGTGCGAGTGATACTTTTGAAAACGTTATAAGCCCCCTTTTTAAGAAACACATATAAAATCATTTTGAGACACTGTATAATTTTCTTTTTGATCGGTAAAATGGTTCATTATATATTGATTTCCAAAATATTTCTGATGTGGCTGTATAGTGGCCTTTTTCTACTGATATTTACATTTTTGACCTAGTCCTGATAGCTCGCTTTATACAAAATTCAAAGCATTCTCTACCAATCTTCCCATATAAACAGCAAAATTTACAATATTTACCTGCTGACTTATTCAGCTTATGTATTTCCATATGCTATACATTCTATATAGCAAAATGTTCAAAAAAGATCAGCAGAACTTTCTTTCTTGATCCTATTCATCTACTGCACTTCCTGATCATCATTTTTGAACCTGCACTTCCTAGTTCGTCCTTGATGGCCCCTACATCATGCTTCTCATTAGCTGTTTCAAGTTTTCTTTTATATTCTGCCAGCCTGCTTGAGATTGGTTTTTTCTGAGATAGTTTGAAATCTTTGAATAAAGATGGTTTAGTTTTTATTGATTTTACAGCCCTGCAGTCACCATCAGTAATAACATTTATGATAACTTGTGAATCATCCTGATGGAGCCTAAAATGTTTGGTGAATTTGGGCCTCCATTTAAGCACCTTATCTGACCTTTTTATCTCACAGATAACATTACATTTACATGTTTCAATGATTTCCCTATGATAGGTGTACAGTGACCTGCAGATGCAAAGCAATTTATGGAAGATCAGATCTGTCAAAGGCTTTTAACAAAAATGATATGCAGTTTGGTAGGTCTAAGCTTTGCCTCAATATGGCTTGACACGCTGGCATGATAGTGATGCTTGTTGGTGAACCCATGGTAGCCTACAAAGTTCTTGAGGAAAGTTATGAGTGGATTGATTTTACCAGTGCATTTTTTCAGAATGATATTCTAGGTGCTTGTGGCGATGTTGATGATATAATCAATGAAGCAAATGAACTTGCAACAGATGTACAAATCAAACTTGTGTACATTATCAGCAACCAAGTCTTTATAAGACTAGTAACATCAGTCCGTGCCTTGTCATGTGAAAATTTTCTTGGAGCAAATGTCAGATTGCTATTAGACAGGGTGAGGATGTAAGTAGAATATTACTACACCAAGGCAAAAGACAGTTTCAAAAAATACATATGAATGTACAATAACAATTTAAAGATGTATTCTCAGGAATGAGATGCAAAACACATAGGAATAAAAGTATAAATCTGTTGTTGGAAAAAAAAGCCCAGATACAAAAAGTAAAACGCAGTCTGCATATTTCTAAGGTTCTGTGACATAGAGAATGGTTGTTGAACATTGAAATCCCAAATAACAAACCCAACTGTAAACACTAATTCGCACAGAAGTCTATATTGCGGGAGCATACAGTGGTGAATGACGATTACATTTCTTCATCTACCCAGGTTAGAAATCCCGATAAAATACAAAATGGAGGGGAAGTGTTCATCCGTTCATCAATTTGATGTCATTGTCACGTGAATCCCTTGCACAGGAAGCCAGTAATATGAAGAATATATGTCAAAACAAGCAGTGCACCCACAACAATATTCAGAGATGGAAACAAAAATATGTGCGTCAAGCATTAAGGAGATTCCAAGGAAATCGATGATTCTAGTATTCATGGTAACACTGGTAATGATCGACATGGGCATCATACAAGTCCCTAGGTGCCATCGCTCACACAAACATCGACATTGAAAATGAAAAACCAGTAGGTTACGGATGCCTTAGTTATATTTGACGGTTTTGGAAATGAAAAAATATCAAATGGAATAAGTTCCTATTTGCGGTGAACTCATGAAATATTATGGCCCGATAACTATATTAAGTTGCTCATGATAATAAAAGATTAAAAGGTGCGATTAAGGCTTCTTATGATAGGAAAAGAATTATTATTATTATTGAGGAGGTGTAATTATTAAATTCTAACACCATGGCTCTTGACTTTCAAAAGTTACATCCTTTGGAATTAAAAGATATAAATATGGGATGAATTGTAAGAATAAAGACATATTCGAAAAATCATTCATATTCAGGAGAAATTATTTTATATTACTTGTATAGAGGGATATGAAGTTTAATATGATTTTGTAATATAAATTTCATTATTTTATTTTAATAATAAAATAAAATGCTTTTTTGCTTATTGTTAAAGGCATGGAGATTTAAACTACAGGTGAATCGTCCTTTGTAATTATTTTTGGAATTTTGTATACAATTCAAATGTTGGATAAGTGGACATGGTGATTTAGCATTTTAAATTTGATCATCACACATATTGCGAAATAAATAATTGTTTCCGTATTTGTGTCCAGTTTGTCTCCTAGAGGAGTTAAAGTTCAATCTGGACTATTTAAGATTGCATATATATTTGATCTGTCGCATCTTTATTATTTAATTGTTAGCAGTTAAAGTGTGTAAGCATTATAAAGTTGTATGTGATAATTCACTGAAGTTGAATCTATTGCCCAGATGAGCAGAGGCATTGGTCTTTTTATTATTGAAGTTAGAAAATCTATATATTCCTTCTACAAGCATTATTAACAAACTATATATAAAACATTCAACTATCATCCAACATCCAGTTTCAGTTTCATTGAGTTCAAGGACCTTGCCAGCCGAAGAACTCCAGAAGCTTAAATTTGCTCTAGAAATGCCTTGAACCAGACAGTCAGTGTTAAGGTGAAGGTTTACCTGCCTGGGTGTAGTGGAGCTCGAAGTGTAGGGGAATAAAAAAGTATTCCCGTTCATTGGCTAGAACTGATTGAGAAGTCCTATTGGAGAAGTGGCAGACTCTTGGATTTCCAATCTGCGGTTTTGGGAACCAACACATCCTCCATATGAAATTTGTCAATTTTCATATATATATGGCAAGCAATGCTGCTTATTCCTCTGCATCATTGTTGGCTCAATAATCCAAGTTCTCCAGTTTTTGAGTTCCCAAAGCCCTTATATTGTTCATCCAATTTCAAACAACACAACCAGAAAGTCTCGGTCTTCTTTTGGATGCACTGTTAAATTTTATTTTTGATCCATCCTTCCTCTGGTGTAATTTGTTATTATAATTCTTTATATATTCAATAGAGACAAAAAACACTATTTATAAGAGATTACATGACAATCATTTTAAATGAAACACTCGTTAAGAGAAACAAATAATAGAAACTTACTAAAACAACTAAGATGATCATTAAAAAACCATTACATTATTTAATATACCCCCTACAACCCTCCCCCCCCCCCCCCCCCCCAAATGGTCATTGTTCTAACTACCCTATAAGAAAACATAATTTGCAGGTCACTTGGTCACAAATGCATAGAAGTTTGCCCCCTTCTCTTTAGAATGCTCTGCAAAATGAGCTTGCTCTTGAGACCTTCCTTGATTTTGCAGAACTTTTGGATATGACCAAGGCCACTAGAAACCTTCGAGTCCAATCTTGGGAAACAAAACCGTCCCTCCTCGTACCTGGAGACAACCGAGTTCAACTTTTGAAATTGAAACCACAGTTTTGTTGAGGAAATCATTAAACACTTCAATACTTGAGAAAACGAGACATAATTCTGTTCAGAAACTTGAATTTTTTTTAGCAGAAATACTGCAAGAAACCATGGCTTTTTGTGGAAAAAAAATGCCAAACCCTTGATTGGTTTAAAAAAATAAAAATAAAAAATAACTTAGACCAGCAACACGGATCATAGTTTTTTGGAAAAAAGAAGGGAAAAATTCGGAAAACTAGACACAAAGCTTGAAGATAGGAATTGATTAAAACTAGACATAATTTTGGAGGAAAAAAATTGATCAAAACCCACTAATGGAGCCTAAAAATTTAGGTCTCCATTTGTGAAATGATGTTGAAAATTGATGATATCAAAGGATTTATAAGCATGAACAAGATTGCTAAGGTAATCATTACCAATATCGAAAGTAAGAAGAGCCAAACTCATTGTTTGAATGAAGTGGAAATTACCTTCAATTTGCCAAACTTGTTGAAATACTATGAATATAAATTGAAATAATACTAGTGGCAAAGGTGAGTAAAGCATTTGCAGTGTGCATAATGTCTGCATAGAAATAATGATAAATGGATACACTCAGCAAATGGTAAAATATTCTACAGCATATAGAGGTCAGCATATTGGAGATATGATTTACTCAGCCAGTGAAATATATGTTCTCTTCAAGGAAATATCTTATCCTAAGGATTCCAGACCAAGTTCTAAGCAAATGCTTGTTGGGACTGGCAAAACATTTAGCACTTTAATTACAAATCACATTTCTGGTAGACATATGGGGTCATGTACACAAAAGAAGAAGTTGTGAATTTTAGAAGTCTGAAGGTGTGATGTCAAACCTATAGATAGAACTTGCATGATATCAGATTTCTGGAATGTGAGCTATAATGGAGACATATTTTGAAGACTGAATTCAATTGGGGTGTATGAATGACGTGGTTTCTTTTATTCAAAGGAATATGATGAAAGACCAAGTAAAACACAATCAATCAAATGACAATCTTTAGTACCAATGAAGAAATTGTTAAATATGAAGCAAAATATAATTAGAGACACGACAACTATATCCATCATATCTCCTAGAACGGTGATGATATTATCATCAGGCAGTGATCTGCATATATAATCACAATATGATTATCATACATATCCGAGTGAGGAAATACGTGTGGTCAATATAGTGTAAAGCAACTACATACGAAGTAAACATGGATGTGGATATGAAAGTAAGCATAATTCTCGGATGTGGGAGTACAGTCTTTCAAGATATTCTTAGGCGCCCATATCTGAACCGTAGTTGTATTTTTTTAATGTCAATCATTGTCTAATAATTTATTTTGTGTTTGCTGCAGGTTGAAGCATCAGCATAGAAGCAAGGATTGGTCAAGCACATGGAAATATTTAGAAGAAAGATCTTTACCAGGAGTACGCCGTCCTGAGCAATCTAATGGATATCCACCCACAATCATGGCAATCATACACAAACACGTCAAACATTCAAAGGATCATGTCAAAGATCGAGTTGCTGTGGAATGTTTAGATAAGCCTGATAAAATGTGTATGAAGGAACCATCACGCATAGGAGTGTCTGGAAAAATATAAGCATCAGAACAAACACAAGATGCCCAGACGAAGATGTTGAGAGAAAGAAAATCAAATCACAGAGAATGGCAATACCAATGAATGTTTCAGATTTCGTGACCGCAATTTTTTCAATATAGTTGCGGTCAAACTTAAGAACTATGCAAGGTTTCTGGAGCCATTCTATACTGTTTTGTCCATCTTTGCCCGTTGATGAAGTTCAAACGGAAGGAGAAAGGCGTGTGCCTGAAAAATAAAAAACATAGTAATTCATTGCACAAAACTCATTGGTGTGATTGGAGCATGGAAGTAATCCTACCAAGTTTTTATTATCTTCCAAACATTAATCAAATTGGATATAAGTTAATGTTCGGTGGGCATTAACTTTCCATATGATTTAACAAAACATACAAATTAGTTTAAAGTTTCGAAATGGTATGACGTTTTGGAAAGATCTCATATCTTTTCTCTTGTTATAAATAAATATGAGATGTAAAACCAAGGAGAGAATATTCATATTAAACTTTTTACATATCCAAGTTATACATTGCCCTTGGATATATTTTATTCTTTCATTGGTAAAGAAATGAAGTTTTGAACTAAGCCCATGGATTGTGGATTATTGAATAATTTTTTGTGTGATTTTGGAGTCAAATTGTATCGGATGGATCATCCGTAAGGAGTGTCTCCAGTGCAATTTTATTTCTGACATGATCAGTAAGAAATATTTATTTTATTGTATGAAGCTTTAGAGTTAAAATATTATATAGTTTTGTCCTTTATAATTATTATTTTAATTTTATAAATAATTTATATGATAGATAAGTGGATAGGATCAATTATGGCATTTTAAAATTGAACATCATAGATATAAGAAATATTTAATTGTTTTTGAATCTATGTTTGGTTTGTCTTCGAACCACAGGAGTTAAAATACATTCCAGACTGTTTTAAAATTGCGTCCATATATTTGAACTGTTGCATCTTGATTACTAAATTGTTTATAATTTATGTGCGTAGAATTTTAAAAAGTTTTATGTTTTAAACTTATAATGCTGACTCTATCGCCCTTTGGCACTGGTCTTTATATTTTCCATAATTCGTAATTCATATGCTGGCAATTATTTCATATCTTTCCCTCTGAAGAATTAATATATTAGTTTGTTGCATTAATCCATACTTATTTTTATTTTAAAAACATTCATACAATCATTTAATTTTGTTCTCAGTTCATAATTTGCAGGTTAGAAGCTTTCGATAATTCTTGCCATTTTGGAAGCCTTCGTTACATTCGCATTCTAATCGATCTGCTTTAAGCATCTTGGATTTAAAGTTGTTGTCTAGGATTAGGTACACCCGCCTTGGCCTTGCAGAGTTAGAAGCGCAGGGGATTTGGATTGCATTGATCAATCCTGTCAAATTGGCCTTAATCAGTTGGATATCCCAGCATCGAGTAAGCAAGGTTCTTAGGATTCCAATCTGGAGTTTTGGGAACCAACAGACTGGCGACTCTACTGGGAAAACGTTGCAAAACAAACCCTAAGAGTTTTTGATTTCGAGATCAATAAGAGTTAGGTTCTATTTAATTTGTTGAAACATTTTGATATATTTGAAATTCTAAATTGATAAGTTTTTTACCGTGCATTTATTTTTCTTGAAGATTTCAATCTCTTGTAATTGTTTTATAAATCTTAAATTGCTTTATGAAGATTTGATCTTGTAAAAGCATTGTATGTTTTCTTTAAGCTTTTTCTGCAGATTCAACCTTTGGTGAGGTATACTTTGCTGGAAGGAAGAACTCAGATTTTTCAAGACAATTCATTTTCTCTATTTGGAGGTGGCGACTCTATTGTATTTTGATTGGTACTTTAACAAAAGGAGTGCTTGGATCATCAATGACTCTGCTGAGGAAGTAGACTTAGAAGGAAATGGTAGATGGTCTTTCAAATGTATCGATCATTTAAAAGAAAACCTTTTGTTCTAGATGGCAAGTTTGATTATGAACCTATTAGGTTATCCCTAAAGTTTCACAATTGGTACTGAAGTTCCATGGAGAATGGGATGAATCGACAATTCGATATTTGGATGCATTCTACACATTTATAGAAGATTATGAGATTTGTGCAAAAGATCAAGTGATGATGTTGTCTGCCAGAATATTAAAAAATGATGCGAGACAAGCATACAAATCGTTACCCACATAGTGTATCTCGTCTTGGAAAGAGTTTGAGCAATGGTTCTTATATGAATTTCATGATACAAGCGAGGAAGATGACATGTATTATGAACAATATGAAGACCAAAGCTGCAACTTGGAAGAGGATTCTGACATGTCTCTACTTGATGCCTTTTTTAATATAGAAAGATATGAAGGCGAGACTTCAGCACATTTGTTTTTGAGGATGCTAAAAGCTTACCATGAGATTCCATCAAACCTCAATCCTTCTTACAAAGAATTTCTGAATAGAATTTTCAAGTTGAGAATATCGCCAAATGACCTAGATGTAAAGCTTCTTCTTCAAATATGGGAAGAAGCTATTAAAGATGAAGAAAAAGATACTAAAGTAAAACAAGAACATAGTAATGTTTCAGATCCAAATGTAGAACAAATTGAAGAAGAATTTGATCATGATGAGACCGGTAAGGAATTAGATTGTGAAGAAAATGGAATTGATGAAGAGGATTCTCTCAATGTGGATGAGATTTTGACTTTGTTAGACATGGAATATCAAAAGTATGTTGAAAAGGGTGGTTAAATTTTTCTTCCTGTATACAAAGAAAATCAGATTAATGAGACCATAAATGTGTCCTATGGAATATTCAATGAACAAGAAAATTCAGTCATCTTGTCAAAAACATATTACTTTCATGAGGAGGAAACCAATGAACTAGAAGGATCATGCACTTCTCAGGAGGATAATATATTTGTTGAAGATGTGTATTGTGGTCTAAATATAGAAAGAGATCTATTTAGATGCAATTTCAAAGAATTTTTAGATCCTGTATATGATGGAATAGTAGAAGGAGATTTTGAAAACAGTGTGAACATACATGAAGAAAATGCATCCAGGAAGGATTACCAAATTATTTCAGACACCCTATGCAGCGAAACAATAGAGAATCCGGACATAATATTTTTTGAAAGTGAAGTAGAACAACATGAGAAAATGCTGGATAAAGGATCTCGTGGAAATATACCTGAGCATTCTATATTTTGAGTCCATTGTTGGAAGATCAAATATATCAGCACTATGATAACATGCCTAAGGATGACTCTGAAAATAATGAAAATCATAGCATATGTTGAGAAATATATTCAGAGGAAGAGCCATTTTCCAATCCATTTTATGATCAATATTTGCATTTAAACTATGAAGATCAGGTGGAATCGAATGTACATAATAAGGACATGTTGGAATTTAGTCCTGAAATTTTTTCAAATATCTCAATTGATCATATTCTTGACAAAACGGAAGTAATAATGCTTGAATGCAGGTTATATTCAAAATCTTCTTGTGAGGAGAATCATTCGGAATGTGGGGCAGATTGTGTGCAAAAGGAAAATCGAATAAAGGTGACTTGTTCTGATGCAAGTATGATTGATTACATACATTCGGATCCTCCAATCAGCAAAGATCACAATATACTTAATAACTTCTCAATAGCAAAAAAAAGTCAAATACCAAGGATTGCATTGATAAAGTACAATCAGTAAATATTGCTCATAAAAGTGATGCATGTGATACAGGTATGTATTATGAGCAGCCTACCAAGGTAGGTATCCCTGAAGATCCTATGATAATACTTGTTAACAATATGCTTAGGGAGATGTTTTTAAGGTTTTCATCATCTTTCTTTGGAAGATTTTTCTTCCATATATATTGATCGAATCAATAAAGTAAGAGATCAGATGTTTGGATTTAAAGATGATGAAATTTATTTCTTCTCAAATGATCCTATTGGTAAGACAAATATAAATTCTAATCTTGAACAAGAAAAGCATGTCATGTAATGATTTTTTTATATGTACTAATGGATCAGATTTTACTAATGAATGATATGATATCATATTCACAAAATTCAAAGTGTTAAACAATCAGGATCGGGTGTTCGACAGAGGAAAGGATCAATGTTCATTTTGGGGGGCTTGGGGCCACCCAATTTCACCGTGCACCATGTTAAGCATGGATGTTTGGTTTGCTTCTCCAGAGAGCTGAAATTCTCACTATGCCCTAGCTGAAATTCTCACTATGCCCACAAGGGGCATATGTCCCCAATAAGAGCCACTGGTGGAGCCTAAAAATTTAGGTCTCCATTTGTGAAATGATGTTGAAAATTGATGATATCAAAGGATTTATAAGCATGAATAAGATTGCTAAGGTAATCATTACCAATATTGAAAGTACGAGGAGCCAAACTCATTGTTTGAATGAAGTGGAAATTACCTTCAATTTGCCAAACTTGTCGAAATACTATGAGTATGAATTGAAATAATACTATTGGTAAAGGTGAGTAAAGCATTTGTAGCGTGCATAATGTCTGCATAGAAATAATGATACATGGATACACTCAGCAAGTGGTAAGATATTCTACAGCATATAGAAGTCGGATATTGGAGATATGATTTACTTAGTCAGTGAAATATATGTTCTCTTCAAGGAAATATCTTATCCTAAGGATTCCAGATCTAAGCAAAAGCTTGTTGGGACTGGCAAAACATTTAACACTTTAATTACAAATCATATTTCTAGCAGACATATGGGGTCATGTATGCAAAAGAAGAAGTGAAGAAGTTTAGAAGTCTAAAGGTGTGATGTCAAACCTATAGATAGAACTTGCATGATATTAGATTTTTGGAATGTGAGCTATAATGGAGACAAATTTTGAAGACTGAATTCAATTGGGGTGTATGAATGATGCGGTTTGTTTTATTCAAAGGAATATGATGAAAGACCAAGTAAAACACAATCAATCAAATGACAATCTTTAGTACCAATGAAGAAATTGTTAAATATGAAGCAAAATATAATTGGGGACACGGCAACTATATCCATCATATCTCCCAGAACGGTGATGATATTATCATTGGGCAGTGATCTGCATATATAATCACAATATGATTATCATACGTATCCGAGTGAGTAAATAAGTGTGGTCAATATAGTGTAAAGCAACTACATACGAAGTAAACATGGATGTGGATACGAAAGTAAGCATAATCCTCGGATGTGGGAGTACAGTCTTCCATGATATTCTTCGGCATCCATCACTGAACCATAGGAGTATTTTTTTAACGTCAATCATTGTCTAATAATTTATTTTGCATTTGCTATAGGTTGAAGCATCACCATGGAAGCAAGGATTGGTCACGCACATGGAAATATGAAGAAGAAAGATCTTTACCAAGAGTATGCCATCATGAGCAATCTAATAGATATCCACCCACGATTATGGCAATCATACACAAACGTGTCAAAACATTCAGAGGATCATGTCAAAGATTGAGTTGCTGTGGAATGTTCAAATAAGGGCGGTAAAATATGTATGAAGGAACCATCACGCACAGGAGTGTCTGGAGAAATATAAGCATCAGAACAAACACAAGATGCCCAGACGAAGGTGTTGAGAGAAAGAAAATCGAATCTTAGAGAATGGCAATACCAATGAATGTTTCAGATTTCGTGATTGCAATTTTTTCAATATAGTTGCGGTCAAACTTAAGAACTATGCAAGGTTTCCAGAGCCATTCTATACTCATTGGTGCGATTGGAGCATGGAAATAATCTTACCAAGTTTTTATTATCTTCCAAACATTAATCAAATTGGATATAAGTTAATGTTCGGTGGGCATTAACTTTCCATATGATTTAACAAAACATACAAATTAGTTTAAATTTTCGAAATGGTATGACGTTTTGGAAAGATCTCATATCTTTTTGCTTGTTATAAATAAATATGAGATGTAAAATTAAGGAGGGAATATTCATATTAAATTTTTTACATATCCAAGTTATACATGTGCGCTTTGATATATTTTATTCTTTCATTGGTAAAGAATTGAAGTTTTGAACTAAGCCCATGGATTGTGGATTATTGAATAAATTTTTGTGCGATTCTAGAGTCAAATTGTATCGGATGGATCATCCATAAGGAGTGTCTCTAGTGCAATTTTATTTCTGGCATGATCAGTAAGAAATATTTATTTTATTTGCATGAAGCTTTAGAGTTAAAATATTATATAGCTTTGTCCTTTATAATTATTATTTTAATTTTATAAATAATTTATATGATAGATAAGTGGACAAGATCAATTATAGCATTTTCAAATCGAACATCATAGGTAATGAGAAATATTTAATTTTTTCCGAATCTATGTTTGGTTTGTCTTCGAACCATAGGAGTTAAAAGACATTCAAGATTGTTTTAAAATTGCGTCCATATATTTGATTTGTCACATCTTGATTACTAAATTGTTTATAATTTATGTGTGTAGAATTTTATGAAGTTGTATATTTTAAACTTATAATATTGACTCTATCGCCCTTCGACACTGGTCTTTATATTTTCCATAATTCGTAATCCATATGTTGGCAATTATTTCATATCTTTCCCTCTGAAGAATTAATATATTCGTTTGTTGCATTAATTCATACTTATTTTTATTTTAGAAACATTCATACAATCATTTACTTTTGTTCTCAGTTCATAATTTGCGGGTTAGAAGCTTTCAATAATTCTTACCATTGTGGAAGCCTTCATTATATTTGCATTCTAATCGATTTGCTTTAAGCATCTTGGATATAAAGTTGTTGTCCAGGATTAGGTACACCCGCCTTGGCCTTGCAGAGCCAGAAGCGCAGGGGATTTGAATTGCATCGATCAATCCTGTCAAGTTGGCCTTAACCAGTTGGATATGCTAGCATCGAGCAGGCAAGGCTCGTAGGATTCCAATCTGCAGTTTTGGGCACCAACACCCACAACAATTTTTTAGGAAAAAATTATAAAACCGAACAATATTTTTTTTGAGAAAATGGTTTAGGAAAGCTATTCTATTCCTCAAATGCAAGAGATGATGGATGTATTTGTGACAGTACTAGAATTAGTTTAGCCATCAACATCAACCAAGCTAGCATGATCTCCTAAGGTAGATATAAGATGTTCAAACTATTACCATCCTATCAACATCATCTATTGATGTATACTAATGTGCAAGCAACAATCGATGTAAAATTGGAATATGTACGAGGAAGAATTTGTTAATCCATTGTCAGTCATTTTTGTCATCATTGTAGGGCATTTGCACTTGCTAAACCCTTAGGGTCATGGGCTTTCTAATGAAGTAAAGGACTACTAGTAGTGCTGATTGACTCTGATTTCAAGTCATATTTGTAGATGGAGGTACAATCAATTGTTTAGGAAAATGCCATAGCATTAAAAAGTACTCATAAATAACTTATTGGGTAGTGCCTTATGTTTGCCATTATCATGAGTAGAATACTTATGCCATTGAGGTCCCATGGCTTTATTTGTTTAAGAAGGAAAGGAAAATGAACTTCAAGGCTTGCAAGGACAATCTTTGTAGAGGCTAGTTCTCCCATAAATGTAAAAAAATGCTAAAAGCAAGAACCTAGAATATTTTTGGCACAACTTTATTTTTGCTATAATATCAGTTGCCACATGCATTAGGAGTAGTGATATCTAGGCTATCTTTGGAAAACATGCCTTTGCCTTCAATGGTATGTATGGATGATCTATTTTGTGCAATGATTATGATCATACCATGACTATTTGGGAAACCAGCCATGCAAGATCATGGCCATGCCATAAAATCTTTTTGGGAAACCAACCAACTACTCTTACACCTTATATGGATGTGTGGATGAACATTAGACACTATCTCCTTATTGATGTCATATTTACATGTAAGGTCCTTAATTTTCTTAGGTAGTGTTGTGAGGTTTTGCACCATTGCCCCATTGCAAATGGGGACCCCTTCTTTTTTCTTTGGCAGTAGGAGTAGTGGTGTTAAGTGGTTTTAGTTGGTGGCAATTTCAAGACTCCAAGTCTAAGAGTGAGTTTGAACAATTTTGGCCCTTTGGTAAGTCAAGTCTGTTTGGGATGTGAGTGAGAGTCGGGCTAAGCTAGTCAAGGATATGGAGTTGAAGCCAAATGGTTTTTGATGAAATGAGTTAAAACCTTTTGAAAATACATGTTCTAGATTCAATTTGATCTTAGAAAGTAAAGAGAGGGTACAGGAGGTAACATTGCTAAAGGCATGTTTAATCCTAAAATTTGCCTACCTGAAATTTTTTGAAAACCTTTTTTCTATTATGATAAAGATGGCAGTGCAATCAACATAGCAATTCAAAAGAGTTTACCATCTAAGATACCTACCCAACTACCCAAAAGATAAGATTTTTAGTTCACTTTTACAAATATAAACATTAAAACCATTTACAAAAGGCTGGTACCAAGCTTAAGATAAAAAGATACTGTCTAATTAATCTCGAGCTCGAATGATGTTATTGCTAAGATCAACTTTGTTAATCTCAAGTGTCCCCAAAATAGGTTCCATAGCAGGCATAGTTACATTGCTTTGGGGGACGAGGGGATGATGGAACGGGGGGACAAGTTTCTAAGATAGGGGGACAAGGTTTCGAGATAGGGGGATAGAGGGGCCTTAATTTGGGGGACGACCGGGGACGACAGTGGGGGACAGGAGAGGGGGTATATATATATCATAGTAATGAGAATCGCTCGAAAATCGCGTGAATCGGCGATTCAGCGATAAGATTCAAGGTGGGCGATTTTTTTGGAGTTGGGAATCGCCACACCCGATTTTTTTGGATGAATTGCATGAATCGCCGGTATCGGCGATTCATCAAAAAAATCGCATGAATCAGATGAAAAAATCGGCAAGAAATTGCCCGCGGCCAGAAAAGTATGGAGTTGTAAATTTTTAAAAAATAACTTGTTTTTTTTTACTTTCTTTTTGACCTATTCTCTTTGTTATAACCCTAAAGGGCCTTCTATTTGTTAAGCATGAGTAGAAGAGAGGAAAAGTGAGAGAGAAGAAGAGAAAAGAAAAGCCATAGGTTTCTAACCGGCAAGAAGGAAGAGCACCAAAGAGATCAACAGTCCATTTGGGGAGGCCATCAATTGCATTAGGAGCATTAAGGAGCCAATATCAACACTCCTCAACTCATTTGCAAGAGGTAAGTGCTCATTTTTTTTGCATGTTAGTGTATTATGCATTTTTTCTTAAATTTTTAGTGTATTATGCATTTTTTGTTAAATTTTTATAGTTTTCAAGATTTTTAGTTTAAATCTTGAATGTTCTTTATTCTTACTAAGTTGCAAACTAGGGATTGTTGTTTTTTAGCTTTTATTAGCTTCAAACTTTGATATTGGTAGACGCACATGCACAGGCACAGACGCAGGCCCTAGCGACGTTGTTCGCGAGCCCATTGCCCATGCAGGGGACATGGCTCGACAATCCTCTAGGACCTACCTTAGACGCCTTTCTCGTAGGCACATTGGATACTCAAAGGATGAGGTTGAGGCTACAACAGAGCTAGAGGATGATGAGGCTTGAGTTGGAGCCTTGTTTTTATATTTTGTTTACACTGTATAGATATTGATAGTGATATTGAATCACTGATAGACATATGTTTCAAACTTTCATGGATCTTCATCTTAGATTTATACATACATTTATGATTTGATGTCTCATAGATCTTCATGATTTCATCTTACATACATTCTATGATTTGAATCATTAGTATCATTTGATTTTTATTTACTTCAGCTAGCCTACAATTTACATTTTAGTACATAATGATAACATAGTTACGTATGTGATGGATTTTATGTTTCATGTTTATGTATGTTAAGTTTTAACTTCTATTTGATGATGTTATAGTGTGTTTAAGTTATATTCAATAAAGGGTGCATGAAACAAGTCTTAAATTTGTAAAAATCTCTACATTTAAAGGGTTTTTTCAAATTTGCCGATTCATCGCCGATTCACCGACGATTCACCCCCGATTCACGATTCGATTCGGCCGTGCCGATTCCGATACAATTCCGATTCTCGTTACTTTGATATATATATATATATATATATGCATATGGTACTTAAAATGCTAGTTATGAAAATATGTATTGCAATATAAGATATAAAGATGTAAAAGAGTATATACTTGAACATTGCATTGAATTGGAACATCGAACATTAAACATAAATAGTGGAATCTGCAAATAGTCAACACCGGGATGTCCCTCATCCCAGTGGAAATTGGTGGCACCATTGGGGATGGGGGGATGGAGTCCCCAATTCCTCGGTGCATTGAACTCTCCAGGATGTGGGGCAAAAGGGGGGGGACGCGTCCCCATGTTACTATGATAGCAGGTCCAACAAGGATAGGATCTTGCCATGAAGGTGCTTTCTTTAGCGATTTTTTGGTTCTCAGCTTGAATATCAATACAATACCTTTTCTATTGGTGAATAGCCCGAGAGACTCCAGTTTCCCCTGATTGAGCATGCCATTGTACACATTGAAGTTGCTGGCTAACTGGATGTCCTGCTTGTATATCAACAACACTTCTTCTCTGACAAGGATTATGAACCCGTGTCTGGGAATGTCTAGCACCAGAGAGACTTGAGGCATGATATGGAAATGAGTGAGGTAAAAATTTAAACTCAATAAGGTTTCTCCTGTTGTTTGGAATCTCTTCATTTCTCCTCAACTAGAGATACCATAAGACTTCAATAGAAAGGGCAAACCAGAATTTGTTAAGATGTAAATAAAAATTTCACAAAGACCAGTCAAAGCATCAAATATAGAGAGACTCGATTTATCCTTCCAGTCATTAATGCGGGGAAAACAAAGACCAATATTTCTTAGCATAGATACATTCAAAAAACAGGTGCTGAAAAAACTCGGGGCAACCACAGATAGAGCAGGAAACAAGTTTGACACTAGTAGAGGACAACATAGACCCAACAACAAGCTTTTGCAATAAGAGAAGCCATCTAAAGCACAGTTTCATAGGTTCCATTTGTAAATGTCAAAAATAGTCAAAGTAAAATGTCCATCTAGAGCTAGGCTGGTCCAATCTCCACACACGATTAAGCCTATCAATAATGCAGCTGTCCTTCTTTAACATGTTATAGATTTTCTTAGTAGTCATACCATTAAAGACCTTCCCATCGTTCCATTTGAGCTGCATCGTTCCATTTGAGCTGCAAGATAAAATTGTCACAGGAGTAAAGTCTGCCAGGAAACCAAGGCCCCAAAACTTTAACAATGAGAGAGTAAGTTTCCTTATGAGTAGCAAGAATAGAAAATTTGTTCATAATCTCTTCCTAGGATCCCAACCGGTTGTTATCATGAATATCTCTCACAAGGACAACCCCCATGTCAGCCCACTTCTTGGCCGAGCAAGACTGAGTACAGGCAAGAGGCTTAAAAATTAAGAACGGTCCAGAACAGATTAAGTAGGAGGGCCACCTACAACATATTTGGAGCTAACAAGACTCCTCACCTGAACCTAGGCTTTCCAAATGGAACAGAAGACTTTGGATCCAAAGACATTTACTTTGAAGTCTCCAAGCACAATATCAATGATAGGGATTTCCTTCCATTTTTTACCTTTGTGAGCAATAGAAAAATAAATATTGTTTCTAATCAGCACTTTCCATGGTTCATTACCTACCAAAGCATTGAAGACCCATTTGGAAGCCAAAGCAATACCTTGTTGCTTAAGATCCTTGAGGCCAAACCCTCCATCTTGTCTAGGAATACTACACTAATCCCACTTAACACAATGTCTGCTGTTCTCCCCTAAACTATCAGACCAAAGAAAGTCCCTCAAAACTTTCTCAAGATGATTGAATTTATAATTGGAAAATAACCAAGGAGAGGAATAGTATAAAGCATGAGAGGAGAGAACTTTCTGAACAACCTTAAATCTACCCCGAGGGATGGGAGATGAGTCTACCATTTGAAGTGCTTATTATTTATCTTAGAGAGAACCCAATTCCACATGTCCTTAGTAGAGGGGTCCACAGCAAAGGGGTTGCCCAAGTATCTCACAATGTGATTATGTCCAGCCCTGGGCCAATTCTTCACCACAAACCAATCGGGACCAGCATCTGACCAACCTAGAATGATAGATTTCTGAGGAGCAATTTTTGCACTAGAGGCAGCACAAAAGAACTGAATCCTGTTAATGGCATTATAAAAATTGGTCTTTGAAAGTTCAATGAATAATTTGGTGTCATCAGCAAACTGCATGTTGAGGAGAATATCATTATTGGGAAGAGAGAGTCCTTTGAGCGGAGGACAAAGACTAGAGGCTCTAAGAATGTAATTAAGTGCATCAGCAGCAATAACAAAGAGAGCAGAGCCAATAGGGCAACCTTGTTAGATAGATCTCTTAAGCAAGATAGGGTCAGAAATCTTGCCATTAACTTCAATATCAGTGGAAGAATCTTGGAAGAGGATAGAGACCCATTTGCAGAAGTACTGTGTAACATGCGGATTTTTACTAACTAATTTCAGTCTTAAACTAACTGATTTCTAACTCTTATTCACATGACAAAGATTTCCAACGGCTATATAAACTGAAATAAATCTAATTACAATTCTGAATTACCAAGAACACAAATTGAAACATAATTAAATTACTTAATCAACTGAAAATAAATATCAGATGTAATCATTCAACTACTTCTAGATTTCAGCCGAATATATATATATATATCTATATATATATATATATATATATATATATATATATATATATATATATATATATATATATATATATAGATAGATAGATAGATAGCAAATATTTTTGCAAGGAATTTCAAACTGAAATATTCGTGAACTGTAGTAACTATCTTTAAAGTAAGAGATCTTCAACTTGATAAGCATTATCTAACATACAGAGTTTAAAAGAACATATAGATTATCTTGTGAAGTTTTCTTTATTGGTTGTCCAAGCTCTGGCTTTGGTGAGAGAAGCATTGACATAGGCTTAACCTCCCAGCCGTGGACCATTACTTATCCCCATAGGTTCTAACTTAATAGAACGGCCCTCCCTACCCTGAGGTCAGGCTTGGGATGTTCATTAATCCAGCCATCAGAGTATCCAGGAGGGTTGAGGTTCCAACAGTTATTCGACAAAATAACTGAAGTGTCTGGACAACAACAAGATCAATTGTTCTGGAAAATCTGCCTAATTCCACCCTAGCCAAGGATTTCAAGTGTGGGTCGTCAGATCCAATCTCCACCACTCAGCTTGACAACTTACTTCAGGAATGGGACATGCATGAGCTATTGTATTATTTAATTATTAATTGATTTTGAAATCTTTCTTTGTTTTGCAGATACCTTTACACCTCCTCACCAAATTCAAGCCATCAAGCCGGTGATTCCTTGGTGCCTTCAGATTAAGTTCACTTAGATACTTTACAACTTCTTCACCGTATTCTGGCATTTGCCTGGTGAATTCCTTGGTGTCTTGGGTTCATTATCTTAGTCTCAGTTATTAAATTTTAAACAACATGTATTTGATTGAACTTGAGAAGGTAACATTCTTAAAAGGAAAATCAGATAATTTTACACATTTGGAAATGAAGGAAGATGTCTGATTTAACACATATTATTGAAATGATATTTAAAGAAATCAGTCGGCAGCCTAGAACATGACAAAATTTAATGATTAAGATTGGGAATCATGCTTACATCAATTCGTAACAACAAGGAAAGACGTCATACTGATATTGAAGTACAGTAATCTTACATACAAGAATGGGTTTACTTTCCATATAAATCAACCGGCTCAAGGATTAAATACTTGCAGTCATTAAACCAAGGAAGGCATAAAACGATTTACAAGGTTAGATCATCTTACATGATCCTCTCTAAATCCAAATCCTGAGAAGAGTCCGCACTGGTAACAACCCGTCTATCCTGGCTTAGCGGTTGTGGAAACAAAGTTGATTTGATTCAAGGCAGATTTACAAATAGAGTCGATCTCAGCCTCTGCAAACAACTAAAAGTAAACTCGGGATGCCAAGAGAAAGGAAAGCCGATGAAGTGTACAGGAAAAGAATGCCGAAGGCGATAATGATTGCCGATTTATGTTTAAAGGTTCATATAATAAACTTGAGCCTGACCTTACGGCTACCATCAGTTACAAAGATCATATTCGAACTTGTTCAAATCGGCTAAAAAGAAAAGAAGAAAGGAGGGAAAAATTGAAAAGGAAAAGAAGATGAAAAGTTTTAAATAATTAATATAATTTATAATTGTTTTATTTTCTTGATTATGTTTATATATATGTAATGGTAAGGTGGCATCGTTGGATTAATGTTTTTAATGTAATGGTGTCACTTTATTATTATTTACATATGATCATATTTGAGAGTATAAAATAATATTTAAATGGTATTAATATTTGATAATTCTTAAAGGTAAGAACTTATGTTTATTTTACATTGTTTTATTATAACGTTTTTACTTATAGCTCATGTGTTTCCACCATGAAATATGTTGCCAAGTCCTAATAACCTTGCTAGGATGGTTTTAGGTCAAACCTGTTGTTTCTAATGATTGAACCATATAACTATCCCCTTCCAATGACCTTGTTTCACAATTCTTCCCCTCCCTCTCCAGTCTTTCTCCTGCAATCATTCAAAACAACATTCTTGCCAAAGCATCAATTCAGGATTTATAAATTGTTAATTAAAATCATCAAGTGACCATTAGGAATTTCATCAATGTCATAATAACTAACTTTGATCATCATGTATGTAAAATGGCTACAATTAACTGACTCTATTTCACATGATAATGAATAAATTGATACAACGGTTAGAATTAACTAACTCAATTTCATATGATAATTAAATCGATACAACGGCTATAAATAACTAATTTAATTTCACATGATCATGAAGGAATAAGC
Source organism: Cupressus sempervirens (assembly GCA_028749045.1). Lineage (NCBI taxonomy): Eukaryota > Viridiplantae > Streptophyta > Pinopsida > Cupressales > Cupressaceae > Cupressus > Cupressus sempervirens. The sequence continues at coordinate 530,367,751 of CM053787.1, forward strand.
AACGGCTATAACTAACATGTTTTAACAATGGCTATAATTAATTAATTCAATTTCACATGAACATGAAGAAATAATTTGGTTCAACGGCTATAATTAGTTTAAAATTTTAGGGAAAAAATTGGGATGTAACATATTGAGGGAAGCCAAAGGCTTTCAAAACACCAATGACAAATGGCCACTCTACTTGGTCATAAGCTTTTTCAAAGTCAAGCAACATCATTCCTATTTGCTGCCTTGAATATTTGGCCCAATTCACACCTTCCCAACTAGTATTAAGATTTTCGAGAATATACCTGCCCTTAATAAAGCCGATTTGAGTCACAACCACCACTTTGTTTATAAAGGGTGAAAGCCTTCTAGCAAGAACTTTGGCAATGATCTTGTTGGACAAATTTAACAGGGTAATTGGTCTCTAATTTTTCAGCAATATTTTGTCACCAAGCTAGGCAAAAGCTTCACCACACCTCTATTAATATCCTCCCCTAAAGTACCTCTCTCAAAAGCATTTTCATTAAGATCTAACAACTCATACACAATCCAATCAATATTCTTCTTATAGAACTCCACAGGAATCCCATCAAGGCCCGGAGACTTGCCATTGCTCATATCTCTGATGGCATCCTCAATTTTATTGACAGAAATGCTCTTGTTTAGAAACTTGACATCCTCCCTTGTCAACCTTCCTAGGAATCAATTGCAGACACTTACTAAGAGCATCCTCATCATGGGAATGACTCTCTAGGGAAAAATGTAATGTCCCTAATCTTTCTAACTTGAAATATAGGAACAATGTTCTAAACTCTTCAACTATAAGTGATTTCTTCTTACCTTCGTAAGCAATTCTTTATTTTTCTATTGATATTGGGTATGAAAAATCTACAAGGTTTATTTATAAGATACCATTTATGATGTTCTGATACTTTGATGATCGTGACTTTTTAATCTCTACAACCTTTGGATGCAACCTTTGATGGAGCTAATAAGCACTTGTATTCGATCTCTAATAGGAGGGTTTTCTAAATAGAGAGAAATCATAAATGATAAAGAAACAAGAAGAAATATGTGATTATATTGGTGGCCTCAATGATTTGTATTAATTTTATATAAATATTTGGACTGCAATCTTAATGCCTCATAATTGCCATTTCTTCTTAATTAGATTCACGTTAAATATATAAATGTAATTCCTTCATGTTAGCACTGATGTAGACTTCTTTCTGTATATATATTTTGACTCTTGTAAATAGACAGAATGGAATTGTCTGACCGAGTAGATCTAATAAAGCATCACAGGTTTATGAGTTTTCCTGCCTGATATTGATATTGATCCATCTCTTTGATCTCACTGCGATTATAGTCGATTCCTTGAATATTGATTTACTTTAATGTTTCAACTGTAATCACAAGTGTCTTTGAATACGAATATTACTCTGTCTGCAATGTGTATATCCTCTGCAATACGTATTTTATGACTTCTGTATTATGTATATCCTCTATGATATATTTTATGGTTCTTCGTGTCTATATTACTGTCTTCGATATAGCTATCACCCTGAATGCTATGTTACCTTCCGTGTGTGAAGAAGACATATTGATTGCCACCTTATACTTGTACGGATGAATGGATCACATCCATTCGTTTTAGAAGGTTATCATGCCCATTAGCTTGCACCTCTTCATTTGAGATAACTGCAGACTTGTTAATGCTAAACATAATTAAGTTTATTCTTTATATCGTGCCTTATCACTTTATTAAGTTGATGTATTATATACATAACCGATTGTTAGTAATTAGTTCTCATGAAACATTGTTTATTGAACTCTTAACAAGTCAATAGATAATCGATCATTGTCTCATTATGACTGTAATTTATTCAGTATACTGGTTATTATATTTTATTTATTTATTTATTTATCCGTATTTCATTGTAATAATAATATTATATAGTAATAATATTATGAATAATAATATGTATTATTATTGATGATATAGTTAAATTATTATTATAATTTATTTAGTATATTTTATTATTATTTTGTTAATCCCAAAATATTAATGAATATGTTTATTTATTAATTTCGTTGTTATTATATAAGCTAATAAATTATATTTATCATTATTTCATTTATTAACTTATTATTTACTATTAAATTCTATTCTCATAATGGGGACATTACAAACAAAGGTTCAAATATAACTTGAAGAAGGCATCAACAATATCTTCTTGGGAGGAGCGAATGCCATTATCATCCTGAGTCTCATCAATCCTCTCCCTAGCCTGCTTGGCTCTGATAAAGTTGAAGAAGTATCTGGTTCCTTTATCTCCCTCATTAAGCTAATTCATTCTAGCCCTAATCTTCTGATCTTGAATCTTATCAGTCTAAATTTTTCTGACGTCATTTTTGGTTCTAATCACCATGCTTTCTAAATTGTTATCAGCTCCTTTTTCCTGGAGATGCCATTCAATATCAAACTTAAGACTGTAACAGATACTCATTCATGGCCCTGTCCTTTGCATTCTTCTTTCCCACGATTTGAAACACTTTCTTCCAAGACTGAACCAAATTGCTCCATTTCTTCTGAGGGGTGTTATCTCTGCTACAGAACTTGAATAAGGATGTGGCACATCTGATAGCTTCTAAAGTATCCTCATCCTCAAGGAGACATTTTTCTTTTTTAAAAACTTTCAAAATCTAGAATCTTTATTATAACTCCTATAAAGCTCAAACCTATTTCAAACATCTTGATAGCGTTCATACCAAATATAACTTAAATTATAAGAAAGGAACGAACTTAAATGTTATATTTTATATAAATCCTCTTTCCCTCTAAGATGAGAAAATGACTAAGTGTAGACAACAAGTTGCAAAGAGGAAAATTCCTTTGGGCATGGCAGATTCTGCCTACCCCTGACCACCCAAAGTGCCAATCGGTAAGAAAGGCGAAGGAGAAGTTTGAGATGAAGTTGTGTTAAGAGGGAAGTTCCTTTGGGTAGGACAGAATCTTCCTGCCCCAAAGGAATCCAAATTCCTCTGAGACGCTCAAATTTCACCTCCTTTTTGTTGCACAAATTCTTTTCCTCTTCCTTAATGCTGCCTATAGGCAAGTTGCTTAAGAGTTTTAGAAGAGCAAGTGGCATTGTTTTGAGGACGAACCTTTAAGAGAGAATGATAAAACAAAGTGAGAACAAGGAAGAAAAAAATGAAATCAGACTTGATTGGAGTAAAATCAGATTGAAAGGATCATCAATATCACCTTAGAAACATAATTCAAAGCTAGATTGCTATGAAAAGTGAGTGAGGGTGAAGTAAGTGAGTTTTAAGTTGCATGACAAACTGGGAAAAATATGCGCCAAGAGGAAAATTCCTCAGAGCACGGTGGAATCCACCAACTCTAGGGAATCAAAATTCCTCTCATATCTCTAATTTCTGCCCTCAAGTTTGGCCTTGAAGGGGAATCCTGAAGGTTAGACAACTCCATTTTGGCATAGTGGCTGCAATGTTGAGCATGAAAGAGGGTGGCTGGACAAGATTAAAGTGTTTGAAATATGAGGGAGAGAAAATTCCTCCCTACCTGATTTCTGCCACCATATTGCAGACAATTAAGGGCAATAATGAATGAAATGATGAATGGGGAAACCACTAAGGAGAAACCAGCATTTGAAAGTTTGTAAAAGGCAAAGGAGATGAAAAAAATGAGAGAGGAAAATTCCTCAAGGTAGGGTGGAATCCGCCTGTCTTTGAGGAATCTTGATTCCTTTCTACACCCCAATCCCCACCTTGTACTTGGAATGACAAAAACATGGATGTAGGCTCCCACTTTCATGAAAGGATGAGCAGGAAACTTAAGAAGTGTGAGGGAGATCAAGATATTGGTGAGTTCTTATGAAAAGGTTGCAAATTGGAGTGAGAGGATTCAAAATTCCTCTCCACGACTCCATTTCCCGTTGGCAAAAAGGATGGCCAAACTCAACCAAACTTGTTAAAATTGCATTGAAAAGGGAAACATTGAATGAAGTGAGGAATCCCATAGGAAAATTGAGAGGAGGATTCCTTAAGGTATGGTGAAGTCCACTAGCCTTGGAAGATTCTAAATTCCTCTCCTAGGCCCAAAATCTGCCCCTAGAAGAAGTGTAGAAAATGTAAATTTGAGGCCTCTGGACTTAAAAAAAAAAGCGTAAAATGAATGAAATCTGATCATAAGTTTGACAAATTAAGAGTAATTGGGTTGAGGTAAATATTGAATTGAGGACATGAATCTAAATTCCTCTCTACCCCTTGATTTTTGCTTGGCATTTTGGTGTAGCAGCACCTAGTCTAATTTGTTTCTAGGGGTAGAAATAGGATTAGGAGTTTGTGTGAATGTAATAAACCCTTAAGGCTACAAGCCTAGTCAGGTGGAGCCTAGGGAACAATAAGACAAGGTTGGGAACACTAGTTGTTCATTAGATAGGTCATTTTGCTTTCTAGGCAAAGTTGCTTTGATTGGCTAATGCTGGGTCAAAGGTTGGCTAAGACTTGGAAATGACATCTTGGGTCAAAATACATCTCCCTATGTGATTTGGAGTCATGAGGAAGAGATTTGAGGATTGTAGAGCAAAAGTTGCAAAGTTGCTCAAAAGTTGCAAATCTGCCAAGTTATAGATCACAATCAATTAGAGGGTGCACTATTTGATCCAAGAGTCATATAAAACATGTAAGTTACCAACTTGGAGGAAGTTCAATCAATTGAGCACAGTTTGAGCAATTTCTTGCTATTGAGCAACATCTTGATTCTATACAATTTTATTGATTTCATGTTTGTAGCAGTTTGAAATTGAATAGTCTTGGTTTACACTGATGGTGGATGCTTATCTAACTGGTTTGAGCCTGTTTACGCTGTGGTAGATTGGCTTTGTACATATTTTTGTTGATTTTGTAGATTCCTATCAACTACGGTTTTGCGTGTATTGGTTCCCAAAATTGCAGATTGGAAATCCAAGAGCATGCCACTTCTCCAATAGTATTCTGCAATTAGTTCTAGCCAACGAACAAGAATCACCTTGATTCCCTTGCACTTCAGGCTCCGCTACACCTAGGCGGGTAAACCTTCTCGTCGAACCTGATTTTTGGTTTCAAAGCTTTTCTATAGCGAATTTAAGCTTCAGAGAGTTCTTCGGTTGGCAAAGCCCTTGAACTCAATTAAAATGAAATTGAATGTTGAGTTTTGAAATAATTGAATGTTTTGTATATGGTTCTTTAATAATGGATTTGAGGTTGTAAGAAGGAAGTTATAGATTTTTTGACTTCAAATATAAATCCAATAGACCAGTGCTTTAACTTATTTGGGTAATGGAGTCAACTTCAGTGAAGATTTTCACGTACAACTTTATAATGTTTTACGCACTTATATTGCCAACAATTAAATAATCAAGATGTGACATATCGAATATATATGCAATCTTAGATTTGTCTAGATTGAACTTTAACTCTTCTAGTAGGGAGACAAATTGGACACAGATACAGAAACAATTAAATATTTCACAACATCTGTGATGATCGAGTTTAAGATGCTAAATGACCGTGTCCACTTATCTGACATTTAAATTGTATACAAAATTCAAAATATAATTACAAAGGACGATTCATCTGCAGTTTAGATCTCTATGCCATCTAAAAAATAAACAAAGGACTTTTTATTTTATTATTAAAATAAAATAAATAAATTTACATTACAAGTCATATTTAAGCCCTTATTCCTCCTTACCAAAAAAACATCTTTTATAAATGCTTCTCGTTTGTAGAATGTTTTTCGAATATGTCTTGTTCTAAATGATTTATTCTTCTTTTTATATAGATAAAGAGACATAACCTTTCAAAAATAAAAGTTATATTAGGGTTTATAATGGGTAAATCCTGGCCCTTGATCTTGAATTGATCTTGGCCGTTCATTGTAATCGAACAACTATAAAATGTCAAGATTTTCTCATTTCTAAATAGTTAGACATAGAGAAGGTAGTTAGGTAGTTGTAGAAGTAGAGTAGGAGAGGAGACTTGATGAGAGTGTTGCCATAATGTTATCAAAGTAATTGATAATTTATTGTTGGTCTCCAATGTAGATTACTTAATGTTTCTTTGGAGTATTGCCTAGTTTCTTCAATTCTTGATTAGGATTTTGTTTTATGTCAAGTAGAAGTAGAAGTAGATGAATGAAAGATATTGCTAAATGATGATTAATGGTGAAGCTAGTGTCCATGCCTTTTGGTACTTGCCAATTATAAGTAACAATGCGAAGGTTAGTTTGAGCCTAAATTGTAGGTGTCTAACTTCTATTAAAGATGTTCATTTAGATAGCACCTTTGTAGGGTATTTGGATGAGTATTAACAATATGAAAATCATTCTTACATCCATAGAAGATAGCACCCGCTTATGCCTAGTTAATTTGGCGAAGCATGAACTGGTTAGAGGCTTATCCCATCATCAACATTGTCTTACATTCTTAGAGTTAAAATTTCTGAACTCTTTCCTTTGCAAGTTATTTGGTTGGAATTGATTGAAGAAGTTAAAGTCAAATTGATATCTATTGATTGAGTAGTGTAATTCTCTTTGTGATAACCAACATATGATATCATTATAATTGAGTGAAGTCCACAACAAAGAAGGAACCTGATGGAGCCCAAATTTATATCTCCATGTGTAAAATTATGTTGATGAAAGGAAATGATAATCAAGAAATTATTGGATCCAGTATTGGAATAAAGGATACTAGATTAAAGGCATCCAAATATACAAATAATTTGTCAAATTTATAACAGAGGTTATGCTGGATACAGGGTTATATCAAAGTTATGTTATAGTTTAAAAAATTTGGTATTAGTTATTAGTTTTGAAGAGGTGTGATGTTTGGGAATATAACTGGTGCCTCGTATTCCTCTATAAATATGTTGTATGTAATGTTCAAGGGGACTGTTCATTACCATTCAAGACATATTTTAAAAAAGCTTTGCACCTTTTGAAGCAAATGTTATCGAATTTTTTGAGAAAGATTAAGGTTGAACTAAGCTCCTGCATATTGGGGGTGTTGGACATATATTTCAAGTATTGTGAGGAATTGTGTTGAATAGAGCGTCAAATATTGGATGTCTTCAACTTGACTTTCTTTCAGTAAAATCAGTAAGAATTTCATTTACTTTTTGAGTTAAATATTATACAGTTCATCTTTTGTGAATCATTTTACTTCTTATTAATAATTCATTATCACGATAAGCAGATTGAATTGCTCATTGTTATTTAAACTTGATAAATTCAAATACAGTAAAATAAAATTGTTTTCATATTTGTATCTATTTTGTCCTTTTATAGGTTAAAACATTATAGACTAGTTTAAATATGCATAAAAGTGAAATAATTTGATACATTGTGATAATTGAATTGTTTACAGATATTGTATATCATAAAATTGTATGTGAAAACGTATACTATTGACTCTATTGCCCATTTGAAATTCGGCACTGATCATTTAAATTGTTCATGCTTCTCAATCCATGTGTTGGCAATTTTCTAATCTATTTCTTCGAAGGATTTGATACTTATTTGTTGTAGTAATTCATTTTAGATTTTCCTTTCAGCAATTCACAACTTTACTAAAGTAATTAAAATTCGAAGATTATTCAACATTCGTAATTTAGAAGTTTTTCCTTAGAATCTTGCCATTTAAGGAGATTGCCTTTGCATTATAATCTATTCGCTATAAAACATCTTGGATCCAAGTTCTACTGTCCAAGATCAGGTGTATAGGCCTTGGTTTAGTGGAGCCAAAAGCGCGGAGGATCTAAGTCAATTTGATTGATCCTGTCGAGTTGGCCAAAATCGATTAGATATCCTAGCATCGAGCAGGCAAGGCTCGTAGGTTTCTAATCAACGATTTTGATAACCAACAGATTGGCGACTCTATTGGGGACAAAGTCGCAAGTAAGCTTTGCATACTTACTCCATCAGACTAGTGTAGAGTTTCATTTAAACACGATTTTGTGGTAAGTTTTCAGATTTTGCCTTTTACAAGCATTTACCAAAGTCGTGAATATAATATTAAGTTTATTTTCAGTATTTTCTTTTTTGTAATTTTTAGATTCCATAAATTAGTTCTCTTATCAGCATTTAAGTATAAATGCATAAGATTCTTTCTGAAAATTGAAAGTTCTAATTGTGTCCAAATTTCTAAATCTGAAATTTTTATAATCCACACAAAGATTTGAAAGAAACTAAACATCTAGTTTTATTATTATTTTCAGAAAATCATTCTCAAGTTATCATTGGTGTTAACTCTACTGGATAAACACCTAGACATTTATTCCTTCTTTTAAAAAAAAGAAGAAAGTGGCGACTCTATTGTGTTTCATTGATATGTTTTATTGAAGAGCATTTGTTTGCTTTTGAGGTGTATGCAGGGAAGAAGATTAGTGAATCCTCGACCTAAAAGACTTGAGCAATTAACTTTTGAGAAAAAACCAAGAAAGAAGAAAGTTAAAAATCCAAAGTCAAAAATGTTTTACACAAGACACAGAAACTTTCAGGGAAGGACCAACAAACAACCTGAGATGTGTGAATCAAGTCATAACAGTCCTGAAAATGATGGAGAAAATTGTAATCCATTTTTTCACATTCCTAGGGTAGATGAAGAGCCAGAATGCGAGATAACTCGTATTGAGGATGACGAAGAGCAAGAACAAATAATGCAATGGGATATGATTATAAAGAAAATGGCTGAAACAAATAATGGTAACATTGTAATATTAGCCAAAACATTAAAAATGCAGCCAGATGATATCCTCACAAAAATAGGGATATCAAAAGATCTTTTTGCTTCCCCACCTAGAAAAGCTTGTAATGAAGAAGAGTCAGATAGGTGGAGGGAAGAAAAGTCTGATCAAATGCAAAATGAAGTAAATACATCATCGAAGTACAATCCACCCCATAGAAAGAATCTGGAATCACAATTTGCCACTAGTCATGTTAATCCATTATATGAGAACAAAAGGGATAAGAATCAAAATAATAATTTTAATAGACATTTCCACAATAATCAACGGGCTTGGAATAATGGGCAACATACCAGAGGAGTTCCGCAAAATGGTGGAAGCATTAGACAACCCTATGGATTGATTCAAAGTAATAATAATCAAAACACCCAAGGTCATATGGTGCAAAATGAGGGCATTAGAAATCAAGCAATAAGACAGCCTATGGCAATCAAAAGATATAGACAGCTTGATTTCAATGGGATTAGAGGATATCCAAATCCGATATCAAATGACTTATGGAATGCTATTCCAAAGTTTTCAGGAAGTGGAACAGAATCTGCTGAGTGACATGATTAATCTAAAAAATGTAATTGAAGATTTTGAGGAAGATCACAAAGATGTATTCATGAAACTCTTTGTACAATCATTATCTGAGGATGCAATGGAATGGTATAGAAGTTTGCCGGATGGATCCATTTCTAGATGGTGCGATTTCGTTGATCAGTTTATTGAGCAATTTGGTGATCACAATGACACATCCTTTGCATCACATGAATTAACAAGTATTAAGAAGAATACAAATGAGTCAGTATCAGAATTTAACAAAAGATTCAACAAAGTTCTCAACAAGATTTCGAGGGAGACTAGATCAGTGGATTCATTTTTGATTGATTTCTACTTAAGTGCATTTGATAGTACAACTCATTATGAGATAAGATCTCAAAGACCCTATTTATTGCCACAAGCTTTCAAAGTTGCTATGACAATTGAAAATGATAGGAAAGCAGCAAGCAGAATCAACAAAAGGGATGATCCAAAATTATATAATCCTAAAAACCCTAAGAAGGATGAACTAAAAGAGATAATGGATATGCTAAAAGAAATAAAGGTCAAACAAAATAGAAATGAAAGACAATCATTCCATTGAAACGACAGGGTAAGACTTCAAGACATGCCTTACAATGCAAATTGGAAAGATGGGAAACCAGAAAGACCAAATTATGCTAAGGACACCCCTGATCCTTTAAAGAAAATCAACATTGTTGATGACGGGTCATGGTGTGATGTATGTAGGCTGCCCCATGATCCTAAGTATTGTACTATTGCAAGGAAGAAAATCAGGAAAGTGAAGAAAAACTTGTGGTAGAGATGAAGATGATTCTACGAATGAAGACCAAAATTCTGATTGTCACTACAGGGGTTCTAATCAGCAACATTGTATTCAACAAGTGTTTTCAGATGATGAAGATGTACCTATTTTATGCAGATTGACAGCAGAAGAAAGGAAGGCTTATACTATTGCAGCAGTAGAACATGCTAAACACACCTACCAAAGAAGAAATAAAGACAACACTACTGATCAAGGTAATCTTGTTGGTATATTTGCGAAAAATCAGCAACAGGTTGAAACATCTAAAAAATCTGGCAATCAAGCTCAGGGTAAGCAGAAAGAGAATATTTAGTCTTCTAGGTTAACCAAACAGCCAATTATGCACAGTAATGGTAAGCAAAGATCTGACTGTTATAATTTTATGAATCATGCATTGCCTCAATTGAAAATAATTGTTCCTCTAATGGAAATGATGAAATTTTCTGATTACAGGGATGAAACTTTGAAGATATTATCTAACATAGAGGATGTTAGTAATAAAAATGATGCAAGAAATAATGAGGAACCACCTATTGTATATCCAAGAACAACATTGAATAAAAAGTCAAATCAAGTAGACCCATTTTATTTAACGTTGTTGATAAATAATAGATTGATAAAAAAATGTATGATTGATTCTAGCGCAGCAGTTAATATCATGTTTGCTGATGTAATGAAAGAAATAGGTCTCAAAGTTGATACTTCTTTTGGTAAATGCTATGCTATGGATAATGGATCTGTGCCAGTAGTTGGAATTATTAAAAATGTTGAATTTCGTTTTCCATCATTTTTGCATATATCATACAGGGCTGACATCACTTTAGTTGAGATATCGACGAGTTATGGCATGTTGTTATCTAGACAGTGGTCAAATTTGGTTGGTGGTCATGTACAACTAAATTTGTCATATGCTACTATACCAATTGGGGGCAAAGAAATCAGAATTGACAGGGAACCCTAGTCGTATTACCTGGTTGAGGATTATATTCCAAATCTTGAAGTCAACTTTTGCCATTCTGACATGGATAACTTCTAGGTAAGCATAACTAAACCTACTTCTAAAATCATTAATCCGATTCCAATTCATGCAAAGGAAGATTGTAATAACATTTGGCAAATGTTCTTTGATAGTGCTTGTAGTAAAGAAGGAAATGGGGCTAGTGTTATATTTATTTCACCATCATAAAATGTTTATATTTTCTTTCCTATTGAATTTTGAGTGTACTAACAATATTGCTGAATACAAGGCTTTGATTATTGGTCTTGATATTGCTAAGGCTTATGGGATTAAGTTATTGTTTTAGGGGATTCAAATCTGATTGTTTCTCAAATTAGGCATAAGTTTTCAACTAGGAAGCCAAGGTTAAAACAATATCGTAATTATGTATGGGATTTGTTAGAATTTTTCGATGCTTTTTCTATAAAATGGATTGATAGATGAGCTAACTACTTGGCTGATATAATGGCCAACCTTGCTATTAGACAAATTGATCTTCCATTTGATGAGGTTATTCAAGTTGAAATGAAAAAGACCTTCAATACTCGATGACGTGCAAAACTGGCAAGTCTTTGAAGATGACAAAAATATTATTAGGTTTTTAACTTGTCAGGAGGATTATGAAAATCAGTTCAGTAATTGGAACGGATGTATAGAAGAAGAGGATGACAAGGAAATGTTATTTGGAAAAGAAATAGTGGAATTAAAAACAAACAAAATACCAAAAGGTCTAGTAGCCTTAGAAAGGATCTTTGATGAAAGAGAAAGTGTGAAAAATAGCAAATCCACTAAAATCCAAAATGATATTGAGGAAATAAACTTAGGAAGTGAGAATTCTCCCAAAAAGGTTTATATAGGGAAGTTGTCATCCAAGATTAGGGCTGACCTGATTTTTCTGTTAAGAAAATACAAATGTCTTTGCTTGGAGTTACGATGAACTTAAAGCTTATAGGGAAGACTTGTTTCAACACGAAATGCCCTTAAAACTTGATGCAAAACCCTTTAGACAGAGACAACGCCCAATAAATCCAACCCTAGCCCCAAAAATGAAAGATGAACTCATTAAGTTTAAGAGATGCTGGAATTATTAAACCTATTAGGTACTCTACATGGGTTTCAAATTTAGTGCCAGTGAGAAAGAAGAACGGCGATATAAGATTATGTATAGATTTCAAAAATTTGAACATATCTTCTCTTAAAGATAATTACGCATTACCTAATATGGAAATTTTATTGCAAAAGGTAACTAGTAATGAACAATTATCCATGATCGACAGATTTTCGGGCTATAATCAAGTTAAAGTTAAAGAGTCTGAATAGTATAAGACTGCTTTCACAACCCTTGGGGTACTTATGTGTATGCTAGGATGCCTTTCGGATTAACGAATGCGGGAACCACTTTTCAAAGAGCAATGGATGTTGCTTTTGACGGATTAATTGATTGGATTATGGTAGTTTATCAGGATGACCTCACTACTTACTCGAAAAGAGTGGAAGATCATTGTAAGCATTTGGAGAAAATTTGCATAAGAGCCCTTGAATTTGGAATTTCTTTAAACCCTAAAAAATGTCACTTTGGGGTCACTGAAGCGAAACTATTAGGTCATATTGTCTCCAAGGAAGGGGTGAGAATTGATCCAAAAAGGGTAGTAGCCATCGACAATATTCAGATACCTAAAACGACCAAGGGAATCCAATCATTCTTTGGGCAAATTAACTTTGTAAGAAGATTTGTTTTTAATTTTGCCGAGATCATTAAACCAATTGCTAAGATGCTTAAAAAGGGAGCTAAGATTGCTTGGGATAATAAAGCTATAGGGGCATTTGTTAAAATAAAGAAAGCTATAAAAGAAGCTCTAGTTTTGAAATCTCCTGACTTTAAGAAGCCTTTTTAGATATTTTCGTTTGCTTCTTACCATACTATAGCCGCTGTTATGTTATGAAAGAGCAATGAGGGACATGAGCAACTGATTTCATTCTTTAGCAAAAGTTTACAAGCTACTGAACTTAATTATGATATAAATGAAAAGCAAGCTTATGCTCTTGTTAAAGCAGTTAAGTCTTTCCGACCCTATTTAGTCGGAGCTGAAGTCATTGCTTATGTGCCAAATGCTACCATTACGGATACTTACCATTAAGGATACTTTTAGACAGTCTGAAACTATTGGGAGACGATGTCGTTGGATAAATCAAATCTAAAAATTTAACATAGATATTCAAATCACAAAACTGGTTAGAGGGTAGGGATTGGCTAAACTCATGGCGGAATCAAATTTGGAGGCCGTGTAGGTAAATCAAATTAATGATGACTATACTAAAGTTAGTATTGAAAGATGCCCTTGGTATATTGATATAGTTTATTATTTATAGCATACAAAATGTAGAAATGATCTGAGTGACAATAAAAAAAGAACTATTAAATTACAAGCCGCTAGGTATGTCCTAATTCAGGGAGATCTATACTAGAAAAATCAAGATGGAATTTTGCTTTTCTGTTTGGATATTGCTCAGTCTGTAGTTATTCTTAGGGAGATGCATGAAGGAGTGTGCAACGGTCATTTTTTAGGTAGGACCACAGCGCATAAAATATTATGAGTAGGTTACTACTGGCCCCATCTTTTTAAAGATTGTCATTCTTATGTGCGAAAATGTGAGGCTTGTCAAAAGTTCTTAGGTAAGTTGAAATATGATGGTGCCCTTCCTTTAAGGACATTACAGGTGGAGGAGCCTTTCCAAATGTGGGGAATTGATTTTATCAGGGAAATTAGTGATAAGTCGAGCGGTGGGCATAGTTGGATTCTAGTGGCTACCGATTACTTTACCAAGTGGGTAGAGGCTATACCCACTCGACAGTCTACAAGTAAAGTAGTAATTAAGTTTCTTATTGAGAACATCTTAACTAGATTCGGAGTTCCTCAAAAGATTATAGCAGATAACAGTATGTGTTTTAGATCTAATGAGTTTGCTGATTTTTGTAGGAAATATGGAATAAATGTATCGTACTCATCTCCGTATCATCCCTAAGGCAATGTACAAGCTGAGTCTAGTAACAAAAATATCTTGAAGATTATTAGAAGAATGTTAGACAACAACAAATGCGCTTGGGATTCAAAGTTGAATTATGGGCCGATAGAATCACGGGAAAAAAGTCAATTGGTTTTTCTCCTTTCAACCTAGTTTACGGCAAAGAAGCAAAGCTTCCCCTAAATAATTTATTGCCTGTTTACAAATTTGTTACTGAGGAACAATTAGAAGATATCAATTTCATGGATAATAGATTAAATGCACTAATTGAGCTAGATGAGGTAAGAAGGTTAGCGCAAGAACAAAACATAAATAAGCAACAACAGGTTAAATTTCTTCATGACAAGAAATCTTCAAACCGATCTTTTAAAGTAGGTGATAGGGTCCTGAAATGGAATGCCAAAGATCAAGACAAAGGAAAACATGGTAAGTTCGAGGCTTTATGGCTAGGACCATTTATTATATTTGAAAAGGTTGGGGAGCACTCTTATTTTTTGTAGGATACAGATGGTCGCGTGCAGGATTTTCCAGTCCACAGACAGTACCTTAAGCCATTCTTTCAATGAGCACAAAAGAGGAGTTCTTTTCTTTATTGCATTCTTACTTTTCTTTTAGATTTTTATCTGTATTATTTCGTGAACTGATTACCCCCAATGTTTTGGCAGGTCTGCTCCTCCAGAGATAGCTAAGATGCTCAATATGCCCACAAGTGGCATGTGTCTCCAATGAGAGCCACGGATGGAGCCCAAATTTATATCTCCATGTGTAAAATTATGGTGATGAAAGGAAATGATAATCAGAAAATTATGGGATCTAGTATTGGAATAAAGAATACTAGATTAAAGGCATCCAAATATACAAATAATTTGTCAAATTTATAACAAAGGTTATGCTGGATATAGGGCATTCATCTTATCAATTTGGTGGTGGACTTTGCTAAGACTCATATGAGAAATTTGAGAATTCTATCATAGCATATACGAGCCAGATAATCAGGTACAAATTTTCAGATTTTCCAGATTTCTTGAGGTAGAATTTTGAGGGCTGCTTTAAAGAGATCAGAGGTCTTTTGGTCAGAATTGAGGAGGCCACACACAACATCTAAAATCTAGAGATGTTTAGGATATTTCTAAGATGTATATTTATGAGGAAGTATGTAGGTTATTTATATGTTACTATGGGTGGATTTTTGGTTAGAGCCAGTGTTCTGGAAGTCCAGTTACATACTTACAACAGATGAAAAGAAGATAGTCATATGTCAGAATAATATACTCAGCAAATGATTAAACATGTGTGAAAAGGAACATTACTACACTGTTATCAAAACAAAACAAGAGTTGTAAAGAATCCCCGAACAGTGTGACCTCATTCAAGATCACTAACAAAAAATAAAATTATGAGTTTTATTAAAAATTGGCTGGAAAGAAAAATCATTTGTGGTTGGATATACAGATAAAGTACACTGTGACAAAAAAACCATATGATGGATAATGAATTGGGCGCGTGTGTACATTTCTGCAATTCGTCATTTGTGTGCTTGTTTATGAACTCCATTATGTAAGATGATTAGTGAATCTCATTACCTTTACATAAAGGATGGCAATTTGCAGAAGTCAAGGAAAAAAGTGATTGGAATATACGCTGTTAGATACCTAAAACAATCAAATACCCTGTGCGTATCCAGAGATACCTTATACCGTAAAAGTTAGAAGCATGTTTTAGATTGTGGATGTGTGAATATACCAATCTTATCAGTCTTTGCTGGAAAAGCATTACCCGTGATATTTAACTCTATAGCCTCAGACATTTTGAAGATAGGGAAAGACGAAATTGAGTATATATACATCACGACATCTATAAAGTGCATTGGCTTCAGCAAATCTGATAGTGATAAAAAGATGAAACAATGATAATGATGTTCTGGAAAGGGCAAAGACCATAGGTCAAAAATGAAAAGGACCCGATGGTAGAAGATAATTTTTTTGTTGCAAATAGCATGAGGCATGTGCCGGATTTTGTCTTCAGTGAGGAGTTTCACATCCTACACGTTTTTTGGTGCCTTGCACTATGATTAAATCTTAGAGGAAATACTCTCCAGAATCGCACAAACAATGGATTTGTCTTATTTATTATTAATCTTATGTTGTGTGTCTGATGCAGCTTTGTGATGCGTTTATGGGAGCTTGCTGATGCGATAGGAGTTCATTTGCGATGCTATTAAAGACTTGGAGCATTTGCGAAAGAGGAGTGATTGTATTAAATAAGTCTCAAACAACCAAAGGCCACTCTTAGGTTATACGCAGAAAGATGAGGAAATCTAAGGACAAAAAAGTTTCAAGGGAGTAGATAGTTTAAACCGAAGATGTCAGATTGATGAAGATGAATACAATTTCCGCAGAATCCGAGTTCCTGCGATTTGATTAAGAAGCCACTTGAAGGATAGAGAAGGTGCGATTGCTTTTAGAAAAAACTCCATTTAGAATCTTGAACGCCGAAAATTTGCAGCAACAACAAAGGCTTGTGAAGCGAAGATATGGGAATAAATAGCAACGCCTAGAAAATACAAAGAAGGAAAATGCACGATGGAAGTTACAAGCATAGATCACCACTCATGTTGGATTAAATCAAATTCTATCAAAGTTATGTTATAGTTTAAAATTTGGTATTAGTTATTAGTTTTGAAGAGGTGTGATGTTTGAGAATATAACTGGTGCCTCTTATTCCTCTACAAATATGTTGTATGTATTGTTCAAGGGGACCATTCATTACCATTCAAGACATATTTTAAAAAAGCTCTGCACCTTTTGAAGCAAATGTTATCGAATTTTCTGAGAAAGATTAAGGTCGAACTAAGCTCCTGCATATTGAGGGTGTTGGACATATATTTCAAGTATCGTGAGGAATTGTGTTGAATAGAGCGTCAAATATTGGATGTCTTCAACCTGACTTTCTTGCAGTAAAATCAGTAAGAATTTCATTTACTCTTGAGTTAAATATTACACAATTCATCTTTTGCGAATCATTTTACTTCTTATTAATAATGCATTATCACAATAAGCAGATCGAATTGCTCACTGTTATTTGAACTTGATAAATACAAATACAGTAAAATAAAATTGTTTTCATATTTGTATCTATTTTGTCCTTTTATAGGTTAAAACATTATAGACTATATAAACTGATATATTTCTGGATTCGATTGTGTAAAGATTTTTTACCATCAACGTTTCGAATCACACCAAGTGATCCATCATCAGGATGAAGAGAGCAAGAGATGTCAAACATTATAGACTAGTTTAAATACACATAAAAGTGAAATAATTTGATGCATCGTGATAACTGAATTGTTTACAAATATTGTATATCATAAAATTGTATGTGAAAACGTATACTATTGACTCTATTGGTCATTTGAAATTTGGCACCGATCATTTGAACTGTTCATGCTTCTCAATCCATGTGCTGGCAATTTTCCAATCTATTTCTTTGAAGGATTTGATACTTATCAGTTGTAGTAATTCATTTTAAATTTTCCTTTCAGCAATTCACAACTTTACTAAAGTAATTAAAATTCAAAGATTATTTAACATTCGTAATTCAGAAAATTTTCCTTAGAATCTTGCCATTTAAGGATATTGCCTTTGCATTATAATCTATTCGCTATAAAACATCTTGGATCCAAGTTCTGCCGTCTAGGATCAGGTGTACAGGCCTTGGTTTAGTGGAGCCAAAAGTGCGGAGGATCAAATACCCTGTGCGTATCCAGAGATCCGAGATCCGAGAATCAAGAGGGGCCGAGTTTTGTTAAAAGGTGGGGTCGTCTTGTAATGAAGGCCCTCTTGCCAATGCGGGTCCCCTGTGTCTCCAACCCTCACACTTCTTTTTCTTCTGCTCCGCTCAAAACGATCAACCTTTTTGGCTGTTAGATCTTCTTCCATTATCGGTGGATGGTCTATTTTTGGGGCTTTCGCATTGCCCACGCTAGCATTGTCTTCTTGGAGCCTGTGCATGTTTTTATGGGGGAGGACATTGTTTTTAAACAATGCTATTATTGGGAGAAAGGCCCATACGTGTAGGCATTTAAAAGCCCCTTACATGGTATAAAGACTTGACTGCAGATTCAAGTTATTTTTTCTTACAAAGTGCTTCATGATAGAGAAAGCGCATGAGTGGTCAATAACCTCACCTTCTCTACCATGTGGCATTCTTTTTCTTTGGGTTCCCCACTGGCTGCCCTGCCCATGCAGGCCCTCCATCGTCGGTCCTGTGATGTCAGCGTCCCTTTATAGGCATTTTTGTTGGCATTATTCCAAGAAATTTTCTGGCAGTTTCCATCTAAATGGCAGTTTATGACTCTAATGGCAGTTTCTTTTCTCGATGGTTTTGTCCTTTATATGGGCAGTTTGGAGGCACCTTGAAAGGCGGTTTCAACCTTTGTCATTGGGTAGTTCTCTGCTTGTTTCTTGGTGGTATTTGGATATAGCGTGTTTTTTATTGGAGCTTTGCTTACTTCGGTGATTTTGTGGATTTTTTTACATGCAAATTTCTTGGGTTTGACCAGTATTTTTGGCACATGTGGAAATTTATTTTGCCACTAGATATTTCTTTTCCGATTTTGACTACTTTTTCCAAGCATTTCGGTCTTTTCCTGTAAGTGGATATTTTTTCTTGGATGATTTTTCTTGGCATTTTTTTGCCTCGATGGTCATTTGATTGTCAAATTTGGGTTCGTCACTTGCTGACATCATCATTGCATCGTCACATTTGGTTGCCCTTCTGGCTTTATTTGGACCTATCTGTGATTTTTTTACCATATCTTGCTCATTCGGCCTCCATTTTTGTCAAATGAGGTATCGCCGGAAAGTTGGTTATAAGCTCATTGTATTAGTGCAAGTCGTTTTCAATTTTGATGGCTTTTTGGTTGTCAAAGTTAGGAGTTCTATTTTGCACTTTGGGGGACATATCTTGAGCATTCAATCTCCAGTTTGAGAATTATTTATATCATTGGAAATGTCTTTCAGAGCTCTTTTCAGTGGTGGTGGTTGTTTTTCCAGTTTTTGCTCCAGGAACATTATATTCAGTTTTTTGCTTTTTTGTATTTTGGTGGATATCTTGGTTGTTTCAGGTTTGGGGATGGATTTTGTTGCTTTAGATGATTTGTCATGAGTTGTATTATTTGTTGTATTAGCCTTATGTCTCTTTTGGTTTCTAGACATCATTTGTATGCATTTTTGCACACGCATTGAGATAAAGTGTCATATTGCATCTATATTTTCGTTTTAGTTGTTTTGCTTTCTCATTCGAGTAGTGTTATTTGAGGAAATTCATGCAGACTATTGTATTCTTGGGATTCGCCATATCTTGTGCCTTATTGTACATGCACTACTTTGATTAAAGTGCCATGGGGGGTTGATGTTTTGCCTTTGTTTGCCATATTTTGTCCAGTAAATTTCCCTTTTGTGACATTAGCTTCATGACGTGTTTGAGGTTGACCACCCCAGTTAACGGGTATGTATTCTTTTGTGCCTCTTGAGCATGGTTCCTTGACATGCAATTCTATTGGCTCACTTATTCCAGTTGCCTGTTTCCTCACCCTTGTCTGTATTAGGGGGGTTCTATTGGTTCTTATGCTTCCTTTGGTTTGATGGAGTGAGCTATGTATTTAGTATTTGTTCCTATGTACTAGGCGGATGCAGTGGGTGGGTACCTATGCATTTCGGCGAGATGGATCATTTTCCATAGACACTCTTCTTTTCATTCCCACTTTAGTTACAGCCTTCCATTTTCGATTGATCAACTCTTCAAGCTTTGGTGTTTCATGCCTTCTGTATCTTCTAGTGCAGTTGTTTGCATTTGTACACCTCCTAATTCGGGTAGTGTCTTCTAAGAGCACTCATGTAGGTTATAGTCTTCTCTACCTGGTCAGCTTCTATTTTAGTGAAGGTTTTTTAGATCAATAGTTACTTTCTAACAGAGCTTTGCAACTTCTACATGCTTCAATGGCATTCTTCATGATTATCCTTTTGTTCCTATCTTCTAGGACATTCTCTAGTTTGGAGGTTTCTAGTTACTTTCTAACAGAGCTTTGCAACTTCTACATGCTTCAATGGCATTCTTCATTATTATCCTTTTGTTCCTATCTTCTAGGACATTCTCTAGTTTGGAGGTTTCTATAGTCCTTCATTAGTTTTTTCAACATTATTTCCATCTCTTCTTGGAGTAGGGTTTTTCCCATTTGGTTTTCTCTATTTCTCCTTTTTACAAAGATTTGGTTGTGCTTGGGTACATCATTTGACTTTGTTGTTGGGACCCAAATTTACTTTCAATAGTAGTTTCTAGGTTTTTAGCTACTCCCTAAGTTTATCTTGGGTGGGGGGAGTTTCAGAGTAATAAGGTTTTCTTATTAAATCAGTTTTACTTAAGCTAAACTTTAAGCATATAATAATAATTCTTTTATTAATTATTATCATGCAACCTAGGTTTTACCTTTTAGGATTTTGATCTTCTTTATAAGGATGATCTTTTATTGTAATTCAATTCATTCAATAAAATTTGCTATTTTTTTTGCACATCAAGAATTGTCTCTTCTGTGGATCTGTGAATTCTAGCCTCCATAGTGTTGCTCCTCTCTTTTTGTGATAGGTGTTTGTATGCAGTGATTCTTAGGAGCTGTGGGTTTGATCATTCATCAATTTCATTACTTTGCATTGAAGGACAACAAAAGATTTGCTTGGGTATGAAAAGGTGTCATTAGATGATAGGAGGTCTCAATATTAAAATGCAAATTGTATTGCCTCCCCTCTCTTATTTTTCTTTAAATAATTAAAAATATGACTTAATTATAGAAGCACAATCAATTTTAAATATGATAACAACTTTAGAAAAGTGCAGTTTTAACAATTTATTAGATCTAATATATAGAATATATTTTAGAAAATAGGGAACTTATCCTTTGCATCTTCTGTTAATTATTCCCAATCTGCAGTGATATCTCTTAAAATATTTTTGAATTTAACTCAGCATTGGAACTTAGGGGTTTTCTGTTCTCTAATTTCAGACCTTGTGGGTTTTCAGCTGCATTGCTGTTGAACCACAGCCCATGGTCGACAAGGAGTAATAATTAGACATACAATGTATCCAAACCATGATGCTTCCTTATCCCTTTTTCTTCTCGTTCTTTTCTTCATAGACATAACTCTTCATGATGCCCCTTCACTCTTGATAAAATTAAATATTAATTGTAATTCTATAATATTAATTATTTAAGCACTGGCCTTTACTTTGCCATATGGTGTCTTTTTTGTCTTCTGAGATAGAGGTCTATGATTTTTTTGTTATTTACTTTTTGTTGTCTAATGCTAGGCTGGTTTTTATAGTTTATTAATCCTTGTTTATAGTGACTATTTACAGTTTCATCTCATTTCAAAGTTACTCATCACTAGACGTGTTTTCAAGAGCTTGGTAAGGGTTTCAATTTTCTAAATTTCTGACTATCTAATCGGTATTAAAAATTAAGAAGGCATTACACAAATTCCATATGGCATTGACCCCTTTTGTTCCATTTCAAGTAAGGAATTCCTCAAGCTAGTGGAGACCATATTTGTGTCTTAGTTCAGTTCATTGCAGAGGATGCTTTATTTGTAGGAGCCACTGCGACTAATGACCATCACATAGGAGTGTAATAGGTGGGAGGAGTCCAAGATGGAGCAAGTGAAAAGGGGGAAAGGGGTTTGGTCAATGATACATCTTCGTTAGGTCAGTGCTACACATTTATTGTCTTCCTTTTCGTCATCAGACAAAATGGTCAAAGTTGCCATCTACGAGGTGGATAGATGGTATGCTTTTCCAGATCAAAGTTGCCATTTGTGAGAAAGATCCCTTTATAACTTGACTAGCACGCTGTCCATCTGATCATTCAGTAGTGGTAAGGGAAGCCACTCCCTCCTTTATGTCCGACTCTATTTCCGGTAAATGAAACTTGGTATATAGAAAGTTTTGGTAGAGTTTCAATCAATGATGGGGAGCTCAAGGAATTATGAAGGTCCTCTAGAAAATGAACAGCATAGAGGAAACCTCATTCATCAAAACTTTTATTGAACTAGATGGGTCCAATAGTACTTCAAAGATAGACACACTGGCATATGAAAAATTGTTCAGTGGTGACTAAATGGGCCTCTAGGATTGCTGCATACACTTCCCATTGCTTCATCTTGTAGGTTTTCAGTTTCGTTACAACAAAGAGGAATCGATCGACTTAAGTGTTATCAACTTTACTAAGAAGAACAAATTCACCCCTAGGAGAAGCTTCTTGTTGTATACAGTGCCTTTGTCTCATCCATTGCAACTTGTATAAGTACAAGGAAAATCAGGCAGTACAATGGGATATTGATTTTCAGGAGCTGAAGAAGATTGATGAAGACTAGGATGTATGGTCAGGATTAGTTGGAGCTTCCTTGTAGGAGAAAGTTGAGTCTAGTAGTTCTAGAGATAAGGAGCAATTCCTGAGATTTCTTCCAATCTTTTGTAACTCCAATATTTTGAGCTTCTTGTTCATTACAATTATGCATTTCTTGTTTTGGCATTTTGATATTTGTCACATGGGACTCCTAGCATGGGTTATTGGATCAATGGTTTGTCATCGCAAATACAGCACATTGTGTTTCCTTCTAAAATTTTCTAAAAAACTTCAGCCTCTTCTAGTTTAAGTTAGTTTAACTTTTAATTTTTATTCACTTCATATCATGAAAATATAAATATAAATATCTATACATTGTAATAATACTTCAGTAGACGTCACCTTGCTGGCCTTCAGCCATAACCAGTATTTGTAATATCTTTTTACCATTCTTGAAACTGCATCCTCATGTCCCTGAAACTTGGGGAGACACCGGATATCATGGTTATTTTTCCTAGCAATATTGTAAAATTTTAGACAAGGGTTGGTCATAAACCATCATATTTTTTATAAGCCTTAGAGATTAAAACTTCGTCTAGATATTGGTAAACGACCAATGTATCAGAGCCTATTTATTACTGTTGGAGTTGATGAAATCCAACTCCGAAGACGCCCAAGATCACCTGCATGTGAAAACTTGTCAAAGAGAAGCCAAGGAGAGAAGAGCGTGGAGCAAGGGAAAAACCCTAAACGGACATGAGAGAGAAAATATGCAAACACAATGAAAATGTATTTACAATATGCCTTGATGAGATGTGAAATACAATGAGGGAGCCCGAATATAAAGAGCTCCAAGAATCTTCTAGAACAAGCTAGAAGATGCTAGGAGATAAGTGTGACAACTAAGCATACATCCACATAAGGTGGAAAGTCCTCGAACAATGTGATAGGATAAGCATGACTTAGGAGAGAACAAACTCCCGTATTGTCAACAACTTATAACGAACTCCTAGACTACAACTAATAAATAAAATGCATTTACCTAAGTAAGCTTAGTAATAGAATAAATAATTAGTAAATTAATTATTTACTCTAACAACCCCCCTTTAGTGCAACTTAAAAAAATGCCTTAAGCTCACAACACTAAGAAATGCAGAATGGGTCCAGGCAACGAGGCCATGTTAGGTACCCATGTACAATGTAAAAGAATGCAACCTCTGTAAAACGGGGAAAGAGAGAAAACCACGTGGGAAAAACCCTCCCCCAAAAAGAGGTAACCTAGTGAAGAACAGAAGAAGCCTCCAACTAAGGAAATTGTCCCCTAAAATAGGAACAAGGAGTGATCATGAAGAAGCATCACTGAAGCATGAAGAAGTCACAAAATCTGCCAAATTGTTGATCTGAAGAACCACCAAGGAAGAAGAAGGCACGAACCGAGCGTGTCTATATGGTAGATGATCCATCTCACCGAAATGCATAGGTAGCTAGCCACTGCAATCGCCTTGTACATAGGATCAACCACTGAATACATAGTTCACACTATTGAACCATTGAACCACGGATGCATTAGAACAATAGCATAACCCCCCCTTAATGCAGACGGGGTGTGATGACAGGCAACTAAGAAGGTGGGCCAAAGTCTCCTACAGACGAACCAAGAACGACGAGAGAGGAAGAGGTACAGACACCTATAAAGACACGCTCACACTGACGCTGCATGGGTTTAATGTCGTGGAAGGGACACTCACTTGACAAAGGGAGAAGGCCTAAAACAGCAAACAACTATCCCCCTCATGGTGCTTTATAAAATAGTGCAAGTACAGCTGACTCAAAACAACGTTTGTGACCCTCGGAATGCAAGAGTGACACTTTATCTCAGTGCGATACATAAAAGTGCTTCAAAATGATAGCTACAATGATCAAAACTGAAAACAAGCTACATGGGGCTAAAATCTAAGGAAAAAGACCACATTTTTGAAAAGGTGACAAAACCAGCTTTCCAAAAATATAAAGTTTTCAAAAAACTGACATGGGACGCAAAAGATATGCTTGCCAGAGTCAAAAAAAATTCAGACTTTGACTGAAAAAATAGGCAACAAAAATGCATCAAAACCTAAAAATACTTGCACCAATGTCTCCGTCTTGGAACCAACTTTCCGGTGCTTCTTTTGGATCGGAAAAATACCTCCGTATGCTCAAGTTATGGCCAAAAAACTAAGATTAGGTCAAAAAGGACCTAGAAGGAGAGTGCAAGAAGGTGTGCTGATGCAAGCATTGACGTCAGCAATTCAAGGGAAAAAATTTGACGGCTTCTGGCCCTTCAATGCAAAAAAGATGCCACGTGGATGCCATGTGGCAGGCGGCTTACGTGGCAAGGTGTTGTGGCGGGTCCACGTGGTGCCCAGGCCACGTGTCACCCCCGCGGGCTGCCAACTGTGCAACAAAATCCAACGTGACACTGAGTCTGCATGGGCGGCAGAAACAGGTGCAGGGGCGGCGGAGCCTATGTGTCCACGGGGGGAGCTGAGATTCAGGGAGGCGTGCTTGTTAAAAACGTCAACGGAGCGGCAGAGGTGGTGTCGCCACGGCTGAGAACGCAGTCAAAGGTGGTGCGTTGGAGGAGCAGAGACCAAGTCGGCGGAAGACTGAGCGCGAGTGGCCGCCGGGTGGCACTTTGGCGCTGCTACGGCGGCGCGCTTTTTATATATATTTTTTGAATTTTTTTCGCACCTCGTTCGTACGATCTGTACTGTAAAGCCTTGGAATGAAATTTTTTTTGCCTCACGGAGCTCTGTCTCCAAAAACGAAAAGTTTTATAAGAATCCTGACTGCAAATGGCCTTCCGGATCCAATGGTAACGTTTGTTTGGGCTGAAAGTGCTTCGAAAATTCGCTGATCCCCTGATTTGAAGAAAAAATGCACAAACAAATTAGGGTTTGTGACTCCAAATCACGGCTTCAAAAATCCTTTAACGAAGCAGCAGTAGGGAGTCTCTGATACCATGTTGGAGTTGATAAAATCCAACTCCGAAGACACCCAAGATCACCTGCATGCGAAAACCTGTCAAAGAGAAGCCAAGGAGAGAAGAGAGTGGAGCAAGGGAAAACCCCTAAACGGACATGAGAGAGAAAATATGCAAATACAATGAAAATGTATTTACAGTTTGCCTTGATGAGATGTGAAATACAGTGAGGGAGCCCGAATATAAAGAGTTCCAGGAATCTTCTAGAACAAGCTAGAAGATGCTAGGAGATAAATGTGGCAACTAAACATACATCCACATAAGGTGGAAGTCCTCGAACAATGTGAGAGGATAAGTATGACTTAGGAGAGAACAAACTCCTGTATTGTCAACAACTTATAACGAACTCCTAGACTTCAACTAATAAATAAAATGCATTTACCTAAGTAAGCTTAAGTAATAGAATAAATAATTAGTAAATTAATTATTTACTCTAACAATTACCTCCAGAAAAATGTTTTATTATCTTACAATGGTTTATGTTTGAGAAGATATGAACTGTTTAGCAAACTGCAAATGACTATAAAATGCTTGCCCTCAGAATTTTTAATTTTCTATATATTCAAAAATGAATTTAAATTCATACTGCAGTCCAAACAACTACAGCATAACAGTTGGTAAATTTATACTTCTTAATTGTTAATATATTAAAACAAATTCCATCAACTTTTTCTATTGTGTTTATAAATATTAAAACTCATCTGTAAGATGTATTCTTAAAATATTTGAACTCTTTCTCTACTCAATCAAGAAATTCAAAATAATTTTCTTATGCTGATTTAAGCCACTATTGTAACTTGTACAATGAAACTTGGAATAGTGTTGTGAACAACATATTAATCCCAGGCCGAAAAGGTTTTATACTGATAGGGACTAGGCTTCCAAAAATACACTAGGACTCTTTGTTTGCCTATAATTTATATTTTTTATTTTGAGTATGTCTTGTTTAGGGCCCAAATGCTTTCCAGGATTTTTATTTGCTTCTGATTACAGGACTGGAAGACAGAAAAATATAAAGATATCATACGATCTGGAGCAGTACGTCGCTAATTGCTCGATTCTGTGTCATAAACATCCTTTGCATTGAGTCAAAGTCTTATTAGAGGATGCCGATTTTTTTTCCTGAAATATATCTTTGATTATATACCAGATAAAGCCGAGGCCAGGGGTATTGCAGTTGATGGATGAAGGCAGAGCTGCTGTATGACACTAGTCATTTATCTTTTTATTGCGAACATCTCTCTGAATCAAGGCAGACTGTACAATATCTTTTTTCAATTCCCTGTTATATATGGAAACACTACTGAAATGGGAAGTGCAATTTCTACTAGTTATTTTAAGATGGTACATTAGCCTGCAGTCCAATGTTAATTGTTGGTGATAAACATATTTTGGCTTCCTGCATTTCCTTTTGTTTTGTGATGTAGGGAGTTAAGCTGGCGGTTTGTTCTGCAGCTACAAAAAGCTCAGTAATACTGTGTCTTGAAAATCTACTTGGGCTGGTACTAATTTTGAGATTCTAAAGGCATGTCGGTTACAAATTAATTTTCCGAGCTTTAGCATGCAGTCTGACATGTCAAAATCTTCATAATGCACAGGAGCGTTTTCAAAAGCTAGATTGCTTCCTTGCAGGTCTCTTTCCACTATATGGCTCCATCTGTGGCAATTTTCTAATAAAATCTCATTTTCAGTCAGTAAATTAATAAATACCAGACTTATCAGTATGATTTTTCCTATATATTAGTTGATCAGTATAAAAACAAGCTACGTCCTTGGCAATATTTGGTATTGAAGGAAAATCATGTGGATTTGCTGATCAATATGCATGCTAATCGAGTTCTGCATTTGAGTGCATGTTAACAGAATTCCATATTCTACTTGTTATGCATGTGAATTGATGTTTACTGGTTTGATTCTTCAATATTTACTGGCAGGAGATGATGTACAAACAAAGAAGCCCGCACCTACAATTTACTTAGAAGCTTCCAAAGTAAGTCATCTTCAAAAAATCATGTCTAACCAAGTTTACAGAATAAGCATGTCATCAATTTGGTCGTGTCTAGAATCTGGATGCGTATTACATTAGATTTTCTATGAGATCAAGACTCGACCTTTCTAAATCTTGTTCCACTCCAGAGACTGGGAGTTTCAGTCAAAAACTGTCTTGTTATAGAGGACAGTGTCATTGGTCTACAGGTATGCAACTCATCTGGATAAATTGAAAATCGCCTAGCCAAATTTGTTTTGATTGACTTTTCAATTTGAATGAATATTCTGGTTATGCTTTTGGGTTGCCTCAAATATGTTGTCAGTTTCATAACAAGAAATGGTGGTTCATTTTTATTTATCAGGCAGCAGTAGGAGCAGGAATGGCTTGTGTTATATCGTACACCTCTTCAACAAAAGACCAGGTTTTCTCCAGTAATTCTATTTTTTCTTCTTTTGAATAAATGTTTATGAAAAATGTTCAAAGAAAAAAAATCAGACTGAATTTGGTTCAAACTTGTTACCATTGCAGGACTTTGAGTCTGCAAAAGCAATCTACCCTGACTTAGGAAATGTGCAGTAAGTATTCAGTATTCCTTCAAATGGATGAGAGTTGTGTACTTTAACTATCAAGAAACTATTCAACATAACAGGTTTATGTTGCCATCAATTCATCAATATTTTTTTCTGTAAATTGTTCTTGTGCAGTTTGGAAGACCTTGAAACATTCCTTCAAGAAACTGCTATTGCCTCATAATATTGATTGATGAAAATTCAGCAAAGCTTTAATATAACTTGTTCTCATTTGAAAATACCTTAAATGTTTGAATTATTACCCAAAAAACCTAGAATTATTTTTATTCCATTTATACATTTTCATCCGGGGCTCAACATTACTGTACACTGTTGGTGGGAGACAATTTTATGAGGAAAAGGTTCAAAACATTTTTGTCTCATTGTTGAAATTATGAAGGCAGAAGGACTTTTACAGCTTATAATTTTCTTGCTATCAAAAATTTGGAAGTATTGTAAAAAATCCCGGTTTGTGAGGATTAAAATCACACTTACTCAGCTTAAGTTATGCTACAGCAAATAAAACCTTGCTTGGCAGTCATTTAACAGAAAAATAAGGAACTCGAGGAACTTTTGAATCATGTTGCCTGGGGACCTGTCCCTGGTCCTAGTATCTCCATCCCCAACCCCAATGGTGTTTCAGGTAATAAAGATCTTTAATTCTCTGAGACATGTTGCAAAAATATGAAAATTCTATATGAAGTTTGAATGTCTGGCCATCCCTCAAATAGCTTGGAACATCTTGACTGTCTCGGGGATGGTTGGTTGTCCCTGACAGCGTGGCAAATTTTAATAATGCTTAAGAAAAAATTATCAATACCATTAAAAAAGACATAAATATATCATGCCAATGTTATAACAGATAACAGTATCGTGATTTGTAACAGCAGCAATATATATATATATCAACAATGAGGAACAGAACTGTAACAACAATAACCATGTCATCATTTAGATCAATAGGTAATGATATAAATTACATAAAAACTACCAGGTATAATTTAGATTTCTGATTTCATTGTTTAATAGTTGCAAACTTCAAAATTTTCAATTCACTGCTAAGAGTCCATTATTGTTAGTTTTTGATGTTAAAGCAGACAAAAACAAGGGGGCTGGCCCTTATAAAAAAACAATGGTTAAACCATTCACAACAGATAACCAGCAACTAAATTATGAGCGCATTCACAACACCATCCCTTAATATCAAAAACACGGTCGCCCAGAACTTGCACAACCAAAACAAGTTCTTATCTAATATAGTGGCAAAATTACTAGCAACTAGAGCATTGTTTTGCCTACTAACAGAAAGATAAACATACCATCTACAACTACTTAAAGCATACCATCTGCAACTCCTTAAAAAGTTATTAAAGTCCATTAAGGCCATAACCGGCCAGTCTAGAAATTTACCAGCTGGAACATCCCAGCAGAACCAGAGCATAGTAAATAAAATCATAAAAAAACAAAGGCTTATACTCTAGCCTTGTCCTTTCCCTTTCTTGGCAGAAAGACCTTGGCCCAATCATCTACCAGGAAGCCATATAGTTTCTTGGAGTCCTTCATATCTAGACCCTCATCCTCCTCCTGGTGGAGTAGTTGAAGTGTGGTTGTCGCTGCATGAGTCACCTTTACTGTGAACCTGGACAATGTCTTGAAGCTCTTGTCCATAGTAGTAAATTGGACTTGAGAGCTTCAATCTCCCATTTTGTATCTTCCTTAGAACCATTCGGTTCTTGGCAGCCAACACATGTGACTTTAGGTATCACCATATCATGAACCTGCATCACATTGAGCTTAGCAGAAACCATATCTTTTTCTTTTTTCTCAGTCCTCACCCGGGAGGGAGCAATCATCAGAGAAGTGTCATTGGTGATTTGGGTAGGAAGATGGACAATGGAGGTGAAGTCAAAGGTGTTCATAGTGAAACTAGCAAACACATGTAGAGTCACGACTGGCCTCCTTTGTCTTTTTATCTTCTCCCACTTTTGAGTCAAAGGTCTCCTCCGTCTCTTCATCATTGTCCTCTTCCTCCTTATCAACATAATTTTTTCTAACCATAATCTCCTTTCTTCCCGACTTCCTCTTCTCACTGGCTCCTGACCTTGACTCTTCATCTCCAGTATCCATTTATCTATTAGCCATCTGTTTCTTCCTTGCGTGACTCTTGGCCAATCTACTCAACCTCCTATGACCCCCATCATTCTCCTCATCAGAATTAACTAGATAAATTTTAATAGTGCATTCTACTTTAGGCTTTTTAGCAGTAGCATGGGACCCATCCAAACTCTTCTTATGTTTTTTGGAGTTTGCAGAGGGAGTGGAAGATGGGAATGATTGAGGAGTGGGGGTCGTAGGAATAACCCCCACCCCCAATCTTGGGTGGATTTTGCAGGCCTTGGTTATCCACTAAAGAAATACACCGAGGCAGACATAGGGAAAGTTGAAAATTATACAGACAGAGGACAAGCCCTTGGAGGATAGTATAGTTTTTACCCTTCTTCCTTCTATCCCTCACCTCCATCACTAGGGCTTCTAGATCATGGAGGAAAAAAAGAGTAGAAACCTCATCATGGTGCCTAGAATGGTTTAGTGAAGGAAAATGATAAAAATAACACACTAAATCTATCTTCCAGAGTAAGATATTTCATTATCACAAGACATACTTCATCCCAAGGCTCTAGAATGTCATCACAACTAAACTTGCCTATGAATTTCACTGACTCTTCATCCCCCTTGAAGAATATTTTAAGGCTCATCTTATTAGAAACTTTAGTAACTTGCTGCCATTTTATTCCCTCCATAGATAACCGCATAGCCATAGCATTAATTTTCTCATTCACTTGGAAAGAGATACCATTATTAGTGACTCTCCTATTTGTCCAAGAGTTAATAGTTTGAGAAGAACAATCATTGTCATGTCCTGCCATAGCTTCCACGGACGAAACCAGTTCCCCTTCCTTCAAAGCCATCCTAGTATAGGGCTTTCTCACATAGTCCTCAATTTTGGATGGTTCAATCCTCACCATGTCGCCACCCATCTCAGAACCTTGTCTAGAATCCTCCAACAACTCCAGATTGAAGATCTTGGTTACACCCTTACACCAACAACTCAGTCTAAGAAAAAAATCACTCACAAAAAGCTCAAAGTTGCACTTATAGAAGTAATTTAAGATGTCATAATTATAACTCAAAGTGGTGGAGAATTGTTTGTCCCATCATCGATGGGGCGACCTGTGTGTATAACCTTGCGATCAATCATACAATTAACTTGCCTCCAAAAAACATTCTCTCTAATTCGAGCCAAAAGTTTAGTGTAAACATAATAAATGTTTTTATTCAATCTCCTTCTGCCAAAATCTTTTGTAATCTTTTTTGTAATCCTCCTAGTAATTTTCATAATGACTTTAAAACACGAGTCCCAAGTCACATTTAAATCATTTCATCTTTTCATCGCTTGATTTAAATTTAAATTCAAAGCGACATCCCACTTAAAAGTAAGCACCGTTGTAAGTGTCCAATAATGAATCCCTAGCCAAAAAGTATCCATCATTCCCTTTGTATATTAATTTTTTGCCTTTCCACGAGGGCTTGTACTTCAACATGTAAAGAGGCCATTTGCCTTCATCA
This sequence comes from Cupressus sempervirens, assembly GCA_028749045.1. NCBI lineage: Eukaryota > Viridiplantae > Streptophyta > Pinopsida > Cupressales > Cupressaceae > Cupressus > Cupressus sempervirens. The sequence continues at coordinate 530,399,525 of CM053787.1, forward strand.
CCTTATTCCTTGGACTTGTAGCCCTAGGCTTGCTGAAGAATTTGCTACAACGTTCCCTTCCCTGTAAATGTGTTGATGGTAAATTTTTGTAAGTCATTCAAAAAACCCCACTCCATAGGAAACTTTTGGAATATTATAGACCGTATGTCTTTGGCAAAGGGGCATAAAAGAAAGATGTTCATAATACTATCCTCCTCAACTTTGCAGAGATAACATCTGTTAGGGATTTGAAAGCCTCTTTTTCTTAGATTGTCAATGATTGAAATCTTTCCTAGGATAGTTGTCCACTTGAAGAAATTAATTTAAGGGATCAATTGGTTGTTCCAAACATTCCTCTAGTACTGGGGTGTATGGTCATTTTTGAAAAGGACAAGATAAGCTTAATTGTAAATTTTCCAATTGTAGTTCTATCCCATACAATTTTATCATTCTCTAGGAATTGTTTTACTCCATCAGTTTTCAAAATTTCCATGAGTTCAGTAACCAGAGGTTCAAGATTACATTGTATCCCATCTTCTAATATCCTTTTCCATTTACTATCTCTAGTTATATAATCACTAATTCTCTCCCCATAGTTTAATTTAAGTAAGTCCTTGAGTTGACAAAATTTATTCATAGCCAAAGGTGTCCCTCAAAGCCAGTTATCTTCCCAGAATCTAACTATGTTCCCTCTTCCAACTAGCCATCAAAACCCGTCTTGAAGGAGCTTTTTATTTTTAATTAGGTTGTTCCATATTTTAGAGCCTGATGACCAATCATTATCTAATAGGCAATAAACAAAGGGGGTATTGTTAAGATACGTTTCCTTCATTATATCTCCCCATCTAGATTGGTTCAAAGTCAGAAGCCAATCAATTTTGGCTATTAAAGCTTTGTTAAGGTCGTAAATCTTTCTAAATTGTAACCCCCTTTTCTCCTTTACTTTACACACCGTGTCTTTGTTCGTTAGGCTCATTCTATTTCTTTTTTCATTACCATTCCATAGAAAATTTCTTTGAATTTTTCCAAGGTTGTTCACCATACCACGAGAGGTCTTGAACAAGGAGAGGAAGTACACCAACATTCCTTGGAGAAAAGCAACCAATAATTGGATTTGCCCACACCACTTAAAACCTTTCCCTTCCACACCACAAGTTTTTTCTGCATTCTTTCCAGAATAGTATTCCATAATTGATTAAAGACTTCCTTCACTGTAAGAGGGAGACCAAGGTAAGCACCCATAAGACCCTCCGATTGACATCCCATGTAATATCCCAAATGGATATTGGCTTGATTTTATCTCAAAAATAATTTTCAGAACATAAACACATGAAGATGCATTATAAACCGACAATATAAACTAGTAGATTTTCATAATATACCTTAGAATATGTTATTGCATTATACATCAGCAATACAATAATTAGCATTCAAAAAATTCAATATTAAACACAATTTTACAGTTAGATTGAAATACTAAGAAAAGAACCTATAAGCACATGTAAGACAATTGGTGTGACATCTCTACGAATAATGGGTTTGCGTCCACTATCTACTAGCACAAGGGTTTATGTCCTCAAGTTGGATGAAAGTTGAAGCTTTCTAAATAACTCTCTCAAGAGAGAAACTGAAATTTGAATCATAAACCAAACATAAAGAAATAAGTTTCTCCTCCTCCTTTTAAAGACCCAACCTTTGACTCTTCAGCTTTTGTATTTTTGTCCATGTCCTTCATGCCAACTCATCTCTTATTCACTCTCTTTTAATTAAAATTGACTTAATAATTGTGTATTACGTCCTCAAAGGTCATAATTGGATTAGCCTATCAGTTTTTAATGTCCCAAAAAAATGGGACATTGCAGTCCTCCCTCTCGAGATTGTTTTCCCTCAAACAACTGTAAGCATGCGACCACAATAACTGGGTCCCATATCATCATCATGAATAATGCTCTAACAATCTGCTGTGCTATTGTGATATGAATGAAGGATTGAGAACTGGAAAGCCATTCATTGTCTTCCCATAATAACAATACATCAAGTGTGCTAATGCCATAATCCCAAGCCATGTTGTCATGACCATTAGATATGATGAGATAAAAATGCATCAAGGAGCTATGTATATCATAGTAGATGGTGATGACCCGACCTAAATTGTTGATATAAGAAACAAGCTGCTCAGTAGCTGAAATCAACAACATGGGCACATCAAATACCATACTATTGTCATCAATCTAGAGAGCCCCTAAGTACATAGGTGCTATGAATAAGAATGAGGCTGAAAAACCATCCCTTATGATCAAAACATAACTCTCATAAATCCTCCACCAAGATCTATTCAATCGCTGATGTATGAAATCCATCCAACTTATATATAGGTTGGAATCAGGAACGATATATTGGCTGATCAAAGGATGGGTGACCATAGTCAATTCACCACACCAATCCTGTGACCAAGATTCACTGCTAGGAACTGTATCTGGATCGAAAATTTTGAAGTCAAGATCATCCTCTTCATGACAATCAAAACAAGCTCCCACATTTATCTCAAAAAGGAGATTATCAAAAGTCCAATCAACATCTACTTCAAATAAAGGGTTGTCTACAAGCTGAATGCGATTCAAAATTTTGGCACTTGGTCTATTGAGACAACTATCCGAGTCATAAATCTGTTGAATGCTATCAAGTTCATTAATTACTTCTTGGAAAACCTCCTGCCTCTCTTTACTTTCATGCTCCCTAGTATGATTTGTGACCCTAGCTTGATTTTTTGCTTCATGAAGAGCAATATGTGTATCATGCAATGGCTCATGAGCATACTTAAGCTCCCTATTGAGCTCCATAATCTAATTCTTTCCTTTACTCAACTGATCAACATATATTCCAACAATCTTAAGAATATAATCCTTGCCAGAAAGCAAACATAAATAATTTGATTTCATAGATTCAAGGGCTGTTTTGACTACTTGCAAATTAGCAACAAGCAAATCTCCTTCTACTCCCTTTTGAGCTTTCCTATGGAGATCCTTAACCATCCTATGAGTGTTGTGATAACGTACCAAAGATGCCACAATCAAGTCTTCACTAACCTTCAATTGTTTTTTGAAGGCATGCATCTCATTATTGTCATGTTGGTACAACTCATTGTCTTGTAGTGTCATCTTGGGTTGTTTCTCGAAGTTTATATCATGCGTATAAGAAACACATGGTTAATCACACCCCTCAAAAATATAATCATAGGCCTCACTTTCCTTGTTCCTTTGATTTACACATAAAGACAAAAGTGTTGCTATGTTATCATTTTCACACAAAGGCTCATCATACAAAGACTCCCACATGCTATTACTTCAAGTAAAACTAACCTCATCAACATGTTTGTCAAGGCTAACCTCCAAATCACCAACATAGAAACTTGTATGTTCCTTATCCATAGCTGAAATCATCTTATCTACATTTTTCTTAGCACCGGTCTAATTTTCTTTAGCCTCCTCTTCGTTATTACGATTCCCACAAACATGATTGGGTGTACTAGTGTCCTTACATGTCAAGCAAATTTGTTCATGCCTCATAGGGGTTCCTTAAACTTGTAAACCCACCCCGTCATGTGATCCTGAAATCTGTTGGTTCTATGCTTAATTACTTCCTCTATGAGCTCTAAGGCTGTAGATAAGATCGTCGACTTAAACATGTCTTTGCAATATCTATGTTCCCTCCTCCAAAAAGCTAACAAGGTTGACTACAACCACTTGCAAATTTCAACATCTACATCAAGAATTGAAGATATAATAGTGTGCATGCAAATCTTTACACTTCCTAAATGGTAGCTCCTAATTTCGAACAAGAAGCATTCTAATAGCTGAAGAATTAAATTATTGCATTCAAGGTCAATCATAATTGAAAATAATCTCATCTCTACCATAATATCCAAAATCTGAACTCTCTTGTCAAAAACATGATCTTTGTCATCATGCAATCCCTCCAAGTTCTTCACTATCAGCTACAAATTTTTTTTTCAACACCACATCATTGTAGGATGTTGTAGAAGATGTTATTCACATAATCTCATTGAGACAAGAGAAAAATGCAATCCTCACATTTTTATGTGGATGTTCCATAAACTTGGGTTGGACCAAGGTAACCATTGAAGGTTGTAAAGCCCAATTTGTGAGCCTAGAATCTACCTGCTCTATATTGCTCAAATAAGTTTCTATCTCTTCCAATTCAAAGAGAACATCATTCGAGGATTCCATCTGTTCTAGTTGCAACCCAAGTATGTATAGCCAACCCAATTGTTTTTCTTTTTGCAAGTTTCTTAGCCGTTCACCATTAAAGGTATCATTAAATTCTGAAGAAAACACTTGATTTTTTAGACTTTCCATGACCGCTTCAATTACCTATGTTTTTTCTTGATTAAAGAATGTGTTTCCTTCTGTAGTGACTGTTGGAGCAAGATTTCACTGTTGTAAATCACCAAGCTGCATGCTACATATCGCCTAAGTCTTGGGATTACCTCCAATTCAGAAAACAAATTTCTTAGCACTGTTGTAGTTGTTAAATCTGTTGGTATGCTTAGTTTGAAAATTAATGATCCCTCCCAGTGCCACTTTGCATTTCACCATCTTTTGACGTTCCTAGAAATCTCCTAGCAAGCATGAAGTGCATCACCCTTCCTTACCATTATTGCCAGAGTGGTTAAAGGCTTGTGAATACAACTTCCTTCAAAATACATTCTTTAGATAAGCTAAACATATAAATGGATGAATTCCAAATATTGAAGTTCACAACCCTTAATAATTGTATACCAATGCCCAGTTGACTGAAGGCTTCAAATGTTCTTTCAATTCAATAATAGTATGTTTCTTTCAGGCATTTTTTATGCCAAGGAAATGACTAGGAGCTCAACCTTTTGTAAACAAATCCATTTGGTATCAGCTTGTAGCGTTGTTGTAATGATGTCCAACAACAATGGCTATGTTTTCCCTTGGTACAAATTTGTGTGCAAATATTTAAAAATCCTGAACGCCAATTCTATGAGTTGTCTTCAAGCCTGGAGATAGCAATAAACTAAAAGACATTGATACTAGCTTTCACATATCACATGGAACATCAAGTATTAATCAATCCCAGACAATTGTGATCCTAGATTAGCATTAGTAGCTCTACCCAACTCCTAGTATGCAAGTCTTTGTTACCAAAACTACCTGCCAAAATCCACACACAAATTCTTCCCACTAAGCAATAGATCTTCTGGTTCGGTGAAAATATTTCCAAGACTCTCAATGTGATGCAAAGGAACTAATATTCTTCAGCTCTCATGATCGCCAAAAATCTTAACGCCTGTGGCACTTGTGCAACATGTATCTTCAATTGCATGTACTAAGTTTCAACCCCTTAACTTCTGAGTTTGGAGGTATGCATGACTGTCCAGACATCCAAATTCAAGCTAGACTCCTGGACAATATTCACCACAATTATAGCTTTCTCGATAAACCTTCTGACTTTGTTTTTCTCAAAAAATCTTTTGCACAGAAACTCCCAAGTTGGCAAGATTCTAGAAAAATGATTTTGTTTGTAATTTATCAGCAATCGAAGATGTGTGCTCTTTACTTACATTAGCTCAATGGATGTATTGACACTAAAGTCCCTGTCATTAGTTATACACAACTCTCTTGATATTGTGGTTGTTCAACTTACACCCTAAGATGGCTTAGGAAACGATAACGTCTTTTTAACTCATGTAGTCACCATTTTTATTATGTTGCTTGTTCTCAACTTGATAGCAAGCTCTACACCAATGAAGAATATTCAATCTTTAGAATCATGTAAGGAAGGACTTGATGATTGTCTTCATGATGGATTGCAAACTCAAGTGATGAGCATTTGAATGCACTGGGACACAAATTATCTTTAGTGGTAATCCCAACACTACTATCTATTGCGACAATGATAGGAATCAAAATCCTTGACAATGCTAAAAAGTATGGATTCAGACTATAGATTCTGCGGCAATTTGGCTTCAAAAATTAGCTATGGCAAGTGCTGAAGAATTCTTTAGCAATTGTTATTTATGGCAACTACTGCTTCAATATTTATATTTGTCAAATAACATCATCAGGGTCCGTGAACCATTTGCCCATAAAAATGTGGCCTGACCTTACTCTGACGCCACAAATTTTAATACTACACCAAATTTAAATAGCAACTATAGTCCTTCAAATTTGCTCAATAAAATGCTTGATGGCAATCTTCACTTCACAATATTGAACTTCACAATACTAATTGATATTAAAGGTTGCCCGATAAAATTTTCTTTGCATAAGGTCTCAGAAACAATAAACATGGACTTGGAGGATAAATATTTTGACCATCAAATGTCTTCTCCCCAAACAAATATTCCTCCTTGATACTTTTAGAAATATCCAAACCTTATATTTGTGCTTCCAATGATAAAATAATCAATCACAACGAATTATTCCATCTTCATGGACATTATATACTAAAATATTTCCTTTTCTTCCACGGATACAAATAATCTAAAGCCAATTTTCTCAGGTAATGCATCTGAGAAAACACCGCTATGATAAAACTTCCTGAATACACTTCATAGGATGGTAGGATGTTTAGCTCTGATACCATAGTAATATCCCAAATGGATATTGGCCCGATTTTAACTCAATTTTTTTTTTTCTTTAGAACATAAACATATGAAGATGCATTATAAACTAGCAATATAAACCAGTAGATTCTCATAAGATACCTTAGAATATGTTATTGCATTATATATCAGCAATACAATAACTAACATTCAAAAAATCCAATCTTAAGCACAATTTTACAAGCAGATTGGAATACTAAGAAAAGAACTTGTAAGCACATGTGAGACACCTGGTGTGGCGTCTCCACGGACAATGAGTTTGCATCCACTATCTATTGGAACGAGGGTTTACGTCCTCAAACTGGATGAAAGCTGAAGCTTTTCAAATAACTCTCTCAAGAAAGAAACTAAAATCTGAATCATAAACCAAGCATAAAGAAATGAGCTTCTCCTCCTTTAAAAGACCCAACCTGTGACTCTTCAACTTTTGTATTCTTGTTTCTATCCCTTATGCCAACTCATCTCTTATTCACTCTCCTTTAATTAGAATTGACTTAATAATTTTGTATTAAGTCCTCAAAGGTCATATTTGGATTGGCCTATTAGTTTTTAATGTCCCCAAAAAAGGGGACATTACATCCCATAATAGAAGTAATACACCTTTGCAGATTAGGCTCTATATTAAAAGTACATCTTGCTTTTGCTATAGTTTATTTGCTGCCCAAAGGTGGAAGCATAGTCATCCAATAGCTTATGCCCAATAGTTCCCCAGAAGTGAAAGCTTATAAGGCCTCGGGTTCGGATGGGTTTCCTCTAATCTTCTTCTAGCACTTTTGGGAGATCATCAAGGTGGATTTGACCAGGGCTACTAGGGATTCCTTTAGGATATGTAAGTTGGCAAGGAAGTTAAGCAATACTTTTATTGTTCTAGTTCCCAGGGTGTCTAATCCTAAGGCTTCAAATTATTTTAGACCCATTAGTCTATGTAAACCTATTTATAAAGTCTTTTCCAAGGTTCTTGTTATCAGAATAAAACTCTTCGTAACTTTATTGGCACTCCCTAGAAAGATTTTGTCTCAGGCAAACAAATTCTGAATGCAATGATAACTACTCATGAAGCTATACATTTGATGGATAAGAACAGAAACCTTCGTATGATCTTGAAATTGGATACTTCTAAGGCTTATGCCAAAGCTAATTGGTCCTTCCTTTATGAGGTTTTGGATAGAATTGGATTAAATGGTAAAGTCATAGGAATGATCTAGAGAACATCACCTTCCTAGCCTCCTCGATGCTAGGGCTGACGATAGTGTTATTATCTTCAACATTCAAAACTTTAGGAAAAGTATGAATGTGAATCCTCTTAACATCGGAATCAATCCTCCTATTAGGTATGACATAGGCCTCATAAAAGAATTAGACAACCCATCTCCTTATAGCCTCTTGCTCATTCAAAAATTGTTGTTATTATCTTCTAGGGACAAGATGGTGTTTATTTTCTTATTTTGGAGGCAAATCTGTGAAAAAAAAGTGTTTCTATCTCCCTCCATAAGCTACTAGATTTAGATAGTTGCTTCTAGTGCACTTCTTCCCTAGCAATAATTTCCTTGCAATTATGACAAAAATCTTCTTCCTCCCTATGAGTTTCAACATAATCATCCCCATTGGCCATGGTTTGGTGGAACTGTTTAATTTCCCCCCTCTTTCCCCCCTTTTTTTCTTAAAAATATCACCAAAAGACTATTTACACTAGTCTATCGCATTCCCTCTAACATTTTCAAGTTTTTAAACCAATCTATAGATAGTTGTGCCTAAGCAATACTCCATGACTTAGTGATAGTTGAAGTTAGGATGGGACTGCCACATAACTTCATAGCAAAATGGCCTTATTAGAGCACAAAAAAGACCACCTATCGAGTTGAACAAGATTGGGGAATGATCAAAAAACGTCCAAGGAAGAGTTGAGAAAGTGGAGGTCATCAACTCCTACTGATCAGCCAAGACAAGAAGTCTATTTAGTTTAACTTGGATGAGGTCCTGACCTTTTTGTTGTTGTTTGACCATGTAAAGTGGGTTCCCTGTGTACACTCGAAAGTGTCCCACTCTAAACCCTTCTATCCAAACAATTCCATGAGTTGGAATGCTTAGATGGCGGCTTAGAGCTCCCTATCCATGCAGTGCAAGAGAGTATATTTCAAGAATAAAAAGACTCTCAAATGAGCCTTAGAGATACTCTTCTTGCTAGTAAACCATGCAATGGGAGGTTCCAAAGACAAGATGCAAGAATGCAAATGTCCCAAGGAGTTCCTCAAGGATGCAATGCAAATGAAGATTAAGCTAGAATGAGAATGTCAAATGCAGCTATGCTAGAATATGAATGAGAGTGTTACAATCCAAATATTAAGCTATGTGAGAGATTATTGCAAAATAGAAGCTAAACTAACATGCAACATGAATCTAAGCTAAAATGCTATGGTATGAGAGAATGTAGACAAGAAATAGAAGTTCTCCACAAAGCTCCAAAGAAACCTGTTAGAAAACCTGCAGCATAACAATATTCAAAATGAGGATTCTTTGAGGGGGAAAGCTCTCTCCCTTTTAAAGATGTACGGATGGTGGAGATCAAGATGAAGATGGTGGATGATCAACGGTGGAATTCAAAAAGAGGAGTGATCCATGTGCACACACAAGTCAACCAATAGAATATAAGTTGACTTGTCATATAAGACAAAAGTCACAAAGCTTTTTCTTTTAATTGCAAAATAGAAAAAGGACTTTATGTGTGCACTTTAAGTGGGTTAGAAGAATGGGGTGTTTTATTTAATTAAAAGGGGACATGTTCTTTTAATCAAATAATGAACTTAGGATAGCATAGTCAAACTATAGGTTATAATACAATAAATTGATTATTAGCAATTTGGTCTAGATAAATGATTAAATTAATTTAGCCAAAATGTTGAAAAGGGGGCTAATAGTCTAGATGACCATTTTTAGGTGATTACATTTGCCCCTCTTTGACTAATGTGTGATCGATCTGGGAACACATTATGTCAAAGAAAATCGAAGCCATGTAGGCGATGATAGATATAGATGTCTAATTTCGAAGAGTGAAATGCAGAAATAGATAGCAAGTCCTGAATGCATAGCCTGATAGCAGTAGTACTGAACACTAGGAAGAGATGATGTTAGAATTCAAGAAGAATACTAACACTTAGAAAAGCAGATAGAGTGAGAGCAAGTGAGAAGATCAAACAAATGCTCCTAAGCAGTGATAGAGTATTTCTGCCCCCTCGAGATCGAAATTGAAATGAGGTAAGGGGATGCAAAAACTGGCTAGAAATGAGAAAATTAGAATATAGAAATGTCCAAGATGACAGATAGATGATTAGAACCCAAGAATGACTATATAAAAAAAATTGATAAAATGCCCCAATTTGACTAGAGTTGACCTTGAAGGATATAGCATAAAAATAAGGTTGAAATGAGTAGAAAGGTGATTTTAGACATGAAATAGTGAATTTAAGTAGATATGAAGTATGGAAATGATGAAGACATGAAGAAATGAAGATGCCCCAGTGATGATTCAGAGATTAGACCTCAAAAGGTCAGCTAACTGCTCAGAAGAAAGTAGAATTTTAAAAGACAATTTTGACCATCAAGATGAACTCGAATTTGGATTTCGATCCCGAAAATAAATCTAGGACGTCAAAATTATTTAAGAGGTTAAAAATTTAGATAATGTGATGACAAGATAGAAAATAGATGAAGCGAAAGATTAAGAAGGTGAAAAGACATGAACAAGAAGAAAGTAAAGAAATATATGAAAGGAGTTAGCTGATATGTCCACAAAAAGATGAAGAGAGAGCTCTCCCCATATGCAAGAATGCAAGACTAAGCTAGAAAATGAACCTAAAATGCAAGCTAATATGCAAAGTGGTTTACCAGCAAGAAGCGCAGAACATTTAGACTCTTAATTTCATCATTGAGCATTTATTAGGGACATCATGAGCTCATACAACCATCACTAGTATAACTATGAGGATATGAATATGATCGATATTAGATAGGTATGTGGAAATCCAATCTAAGCATCAGAGACATGTAAGTCAAGATAACTACACGATTAGATTCCCTAAGTTTAATTTAGCAAGATTACACCTGTATCAAGGCATAAGCGCCAGGATAAACCCTGAGTGCGGTCTTGCAAAACAGTCAAGGATGATACATTTGTAAGTCAATGTGTTGAATAGGACCAGCATAAATGCTTACAACACTATAGAAAAACAAAAGTATACCCACAAGCAAAAATCAAGAAAATATGTCCCATGCCCCCAGTCTTCTAGTGAATGACATCCTTGAAAGACTATTAGGGAGGGAACACCTGGCAAAGAAATCATCATAGACAACACACAAAGTAGATAAAGATCAACATAGCTTAGTCGTTTAAGTGTTAAAGTGCGTGTGTGTAAGTCACTTGGCCATTTCTTCCAGACTTGATTCTGATAGTGAGAAATATCGCGACATCGGAGACCGTAGGTAAACTATCTGTAAAGTGTTGAAAAACACTTGATGTCAAAGTGGGGGAAGTGTTGAGAAACACTATTTTGTGAGTTGTCCAAGAAACCCAAATGCACAAGAATACCTCAAAAAAGCTAAGTAGTTATGCCCCCAAGATGAGGACAAGAAACAATTCCAAGCTAAGAAATGTGTAGCAAAATAGGTGATTGAGACTGATAGACAGAGGTGCAAGGGTCTCAAGTAGCACCTATTTCCAAATTTTCACCACTTGACAAATTTTTTCAGGACTTTTTTTCAATTTTTTTGCATTTTTTCAGGCTCATAGATATGATTTTTTGGATTTTTTTAGAAGGTTTTAGAGATCACTAGTTCTCAAGCAAGATCACATCATTTTCTCCCAATGTCTAGCAAGGTATAGGACACGATGGAGAAACAAGCTAGTGGATAAGCAAAGATAGATAAGAAAAAAGTATGAAGCAAGTAAAAGTGATCCTCAAGGACTGACTCCTCAAGAGTACCCAAGCTAGGGAAAGAGGTGAAATAGTCATATGAAGCATGTTTTGGATAAGCAATGGAAGTAATGAGCAAGATAGCATGTAGGATAAGAAATAAAGCCAACAAGTGAGATAGCATGAAGTGTGTAGTCCAAAAGAGTAGCCATGTCAAGAGACTTATGAGAACCATGTTTCATTTATTATGATCAAGACCAAGGGGTCAACTAGATAGTATAACAATGGGATAGAACAATAAGAATAAAGCTCAAGATAGAGGCTATGAGTGAATGGGAGAGCACAATAGAAAATCTGGTGGATAAGATAGCCAATATGCAAAGATAGCTAAACATTGTCAAGATCAAAGAGAGAAGAAGGGATAGATGGATGATGGAAGAATTACGCATGATGCCTATTTGCCAGGTTTTCATCATGGTACTTATCCAAGGTGCCACAAGAAGTAGTTTTCACCATAGGATAAATTTATTTCTCTTTACTTTTGCTACCAAGGTGCCACAAGAAGTGGTTTTCACCAAGGCACATTTTCTTTTTTTTCTTTTTTCTTTTTTTTTTTTCTTTTTTTTTTTTGAATTTTTAGAAAGAGCTCAAGCTTTTTGAATTTAGATAGTGCTCCTATAGGAAAGATAAGCCATGATAAGCCAAGACCATAGAAAGGTATGCTCAAAGATGTTGATAGGGTGATGAAAGAGAAATGGTAGTAGGAAGAGTATATGGAGGATAAGAGTTCATGTATAGAAAGTTAGTGTAAGCTTTAGAGGATTTCATGAGGGTAGTTGAGATATTGGACAAGATCAACATTGACACACACCTTTAAGGGTATTGGAACAATGGAGGAATCATGGATGAAATAGCTTGAGGTTTACATCTATGACATGGTAGAAGAGATTTGGAAAAAATTGGAGTGGAAGGCTTTGGAATAATTTTAGGAAGATTTTTGGAAGAAGATGGAATGGAAGCCTTTGGAAGCTTGAATGTCAACTTTGAAGTATTTTTAATATTCAAGTCTTCTAAAAGAGACTTGGGAATCCACATAGCTTTAGATTTTCCTCTTTCTTTGGGTGCTTGAGAGTGCATTTGTATAATGATGGATTTAGGAACCCAAATTTTATTTGGTTTAGCTCTTTGAGTAGTGGACCTTTGCAGTCTCTTTTGTGCATTCTCCTTCTTAGCATTCACATGTCGATTAGATGGGACATAGTGATCTTTCTTTTTCAATGGATTCTTATGTTTATTCTCACTTCCAAAGGACTTGGAATTTGTGGATGAATAAGGATGATATGACTGGTTTAGATGTATAGATGGGTGAAAAGTCATGAAGGATGAGTGTCTTTGTTGATCTTGAGGTAATATAGGAGAGCTAGGGAATGAGCTATGAGTGAATGTAGGAGATGGAGGAACATAAGGCCCCAATATGGATGGAAGGTTTGAATGCTTTAGTTTAGATGGATAAGGACCAAGGATAGATTTAGAAGATGCAAATGGATAGTGGGAAGGGATATCAACATCTTTAGAGTGAGCAACATAGTCAAAGCCATCAATAGACTCATGAGTAGCTTTGATAGGAACAACAATTTTAATAGGAGCACTTGAATCTTGAGCACAATTTTGAAGTGGATATGGAGAAGTAGAACATGAGGGGATGCTTTGATCTTGACAAGTAGCTTTGGATAGCATATGAAGAGAACTTTTCTCATAATTTTCAGTAAGCTCAAGGGAGATAGTGGAAGTGGTATCTTCATCAAACTTAGGAGGTCGACAAGATATAGGATATGGAGGGGAAAAATCTCGAAAGAGATGAAAGGGTGCTTGATCTTGATCTTTCTTGACATTTATAGCTTTTTCTTTTTGAGAGTCCTCTTGACATGGAGCCACTTCTAAGGACAAGGGAGAATGAAGAGTGAATAGAGTAGTGCTTGGATTAGGTATAGTAGTGCATGAATGGTGTAAGATAAAACTCCTAGGCTTAGTTTTCCACTCCCACCAAGAGATTTCTCTTATCTCCTAGTATCCTATGCTTCTATAGGATCTCCTAATAGGATTAGATCATTAACTAAATCCTATTCACTCTTTACTACAAGAGTCACACCTCGAAAACTCCACCTTGGATGATCCACACCTTAATTTTGGTTCTCTTTCTCACTTTCACTTAGATGGATCTAAGTGCCAAATCCACTAAAACCTCACAAATTTCAAACTTCATTGTGGGAACCTTCTTCACATTGAATTCATTCATATTCCATCCCATTTGACTGATTTGGGAAGGTTCTTGGCTCATGGGTTTATCAGATTCAAGATTTCATCAAAAGAGATCTTAAAAATAAGCCTATTTCTAGTAGCCTTTACCAGTCCGTTTTTCCCCTTTTTAGTAAACTTTTCCCAAACAACTCAGAAAAATAAAACTTGATTTGGATACCCTTTTGGAAGTTTTAAAACTTTCATTAAGGGTTCTGGGTCTCAAAGTGACCATACGCCTCCTTCCTAATATCAAGGAGAAACAGGGCTAAAAGGCCTAGTTTCTAGGACAGTTTGTCTAGGATTGATGAAAAATGCTCAAGACCTATCCTAATGGACTGGTACGACTTCCCAATGCTTAGGATGGATGAATAACATGAAAACCTACCATAAAAATTCCTGGGGACGTGCTGTACTTCCCATTCCCCACATGAAATGATTTGATTTCCCCCTGTCAAGCCTCTAACCGGGTATGTCAAACTCGCCTAGGGCCTGATCATAAAGCTAGCTCCCTTGCTCATGATGATTCCTAAGTTTAGATACAATATGTACAGAGGCCCCACTTGAATATTCAACCACTTATTCAGTGTTTCCATGGTTGAAACTCATGTGGGAGCCATTTTTACAAAATCTGTCACAGTGTGACCAAAAGAAAGGCCTGAACTAAAACAACTTGAAAACTATGATAAATCTACTCTAAACCCTTAACACATAAAATGAAAAAGTCTTCAAAATGACTATAGAACACGCCTCAACCACTGTATCAACACGTTTTTGGCTTCAAGTATGACTGTTCCTTCAAAAACCGAAATATCACTTCAAAAACAGAATTTTCCAGCACTTCATTAACTCAAAACTTTTTTACAAATGTACAACCAATGCTTGGAGATTCGAGCCATAACTCCATTAGGTGTCTTCTCCACCATTCTAGGTCCCATTTGGTCAAAAATAACCTCCCACAATCAAAGGAATCCAAGGCTATCCATGTTGCATGGAATATTTGCAATAAGTGCAAAATGTTGTTATGACAACATTCTTACAACACTTGGCAACTTTGATAGATGCCTTAATCCTATATTATAGGCTTCTTATCCTCACATATTCTGAGGATCCAAGATCATTCATGATCATCATATTTATAAAATAACCATTAACCATTCTTAGGCCTAAGACATATTAATGACTCAATCTCCCTAACTCCTAACATTAAGAAATTAAATGACAACTAACAAAGGCTATTTGTGTGACCTTAGTCTTAGTGACTAATTCATCTAGCCAACATAAAACAAGACCTTCTAAGGTCCTCAACCAAATTACACTAACTTCTTAACTTGGCTAGAGTCAAGTACAAGCCAAAATTGACTAACTAGTAGAGGTTAGCCTAGGTGCTCCTGCACCAATGAAGGTTGAGGATGTTTAGGATTAGTAGCATGGAAAAGGTTTGCAGCCAAGTGAAGGTTAGCTTGAGTTTCTTTTAGAGGTAGCCCTTGAGGATACATGTAGTCTATGTGGAAAGCATTAGGTTCTTTATTTGATGGAGGCATGTTGGAAAGCTTTGAAGTGTTGGGAGGTGCACGAGTGTTGGAAGAAGTGGAAGATGTAATAGAGCCACTACTAGACATAGGTTCATTAATGTAATCTTGCTCAAGAGAAGTATCTTCACCACATGAGTCATTAAAGGTATCAATAAGATCTTGGATTTTATGTTTTAGCTCAATGCAATCTGAAGTACTATGCTCATTATGTTGATGATAAGCATAATAGATATCCAAGAAGGGGTTTCCATATGAGCTAGACTTAGGTAACATGATGATCTTATTGCCAAGAAGTTTTTGCAAAGTATCATCATAAGAATCTTCCAAGGGAGCAAAAGTTCTATTAGAAGCATGTCTAGAGTCCTTTTGTTGTTTCTCAAGTGAATGGTATACATCCATAGCTTCATCATTAGCTTGGTCAAAGATAGTTCCATCATGAAATTTTAGCATAGGCTCAAAGGAGGTATCACTTGCTTGTTCTCTAAAGAGGTCTTTAGATCTAGAAGATGAAGACATTTGATGTCTTGAAGTAGAGTATGTAGACCTAGAAGAAGAGGATGACCTCAAAGAAGGTGACTCACATGCATGTAAAGACCTTAAGGAAGATTCATGTAATGATGCAATCTTCTCCTCCAACCTTTTCTCAAGTTTAGACTTCATTTCTATCATGCGCTTAGAGAGATGAAGGTAAGAAAGATCATTTGTCTCTTCTAGTTCTTTGTATTGTGCATATAGATCTTGAAACTCTTTAGTGACATGGAGGATATCATGATCATCTAGATTCAGTTGAAGTTTGGTAGCACAAGGTTTAGATCCCATAGTTTTAGATGCAAAGCCAAGCATAAAATAGTCTAGAAGATAACTTGATGTTGAAACTATAGGAGGTAGAGTGTTCACTTGCCAAGATATTAGAGAGAGATTAAAGTGACTTGTCAAACAATATGTCCAAGAAATTTACGACATGAATGACTCAAGTCAATAGCTAGGCAAGATGCCAAAATAGCCAAATAGATAGAGCAAGCAGGGTGACAAGTGAACAACTCTCCAACCCAAGAGTGTAGTCAAGAAATCAAGGCAACCATTTCAGCAAAAGGATAACTAGCAAGCGAACATAGACCATGAAGACAAAAAAAACCAAGAGCACTAAGACCAAAGAGCCACTTTAAGCATGTTCCAGAACTAGAGACATAGCAGATCGAAGTCAAATGATGAGACTCCCCTTAGCAAGCAACACAAGAAAAAATGTTAAGACTTGATGCTTTGACTTGGTTGACAAAGTTTGACAATAGTTAATAGCATAGCAAGTTTGATGTTCAAAAGCAATTTCTTTCCAAGCAAGATAGTGACACATGGAGCAGTCTTCAAACAATCAAGCAAGGGACAAAGCAACCTTGCATGATACAAGCATATTTGAGGTCTCAAAAGAATTTCCTAGAACTATCATCATGTATATGCTCCAAAAATTTTCACAGGTCTAGCACATTCGAGAACACATCAAGCACATTCGAGAACACATCAAGCAATATCTACCTAAATGTCATGGTTCGTTACTCAACAACTTGACCCACACTTGATGCTCCTTTGCCTCACACCAAGTGGTTTCCCACAAGAGATATTGGCTTTGTCATGGAAGTGCCATAAGCACAACCAAGGGAACACATATGGTGAGTGTAAAATCTTGGGGTGATCCGGGTAATCCACTAGGATCGATCCTTGCACCAAGAAGTTGAGCGACTAAAAAGGGTAGTTACTAACTTAGGGTGTTTAGATAGGGCTTCCGTTCATAGTGTTCCTCTTGCTCCCAATTACGGGACACCTCACCTTGCAATGAGTAACCGATCTCACGATCACAAGAGTACCTTAAGCATTCTTGCCTAGTGATCTCCCTATGGTCGAAATCCCATAAGCAATCACACTAGGCGAAGACAAACACTATGTCTACCAAAGTTTTGTGTCCTTGGTAGCCTTGAGTTTATAGTGGGTTGGAAGAGCCGGGTAATCTGCTTGTCCCCACTTGGGTCGTTCCTCTCAGGTTGTCCGAGAGCAGGCCCTCTAAAGGATTCTAACTACACAAAGTGGATCAAATTTTGGAAGTCAAGATTTCTGGTTCACCACAAGGGTGAAGAACATACTCTCCTATTCCAATCATTTTCTCCCAAACACGCCAAGAAGATTCAGTTACCCCTTGCTTTTGAAACCAAATGGCAAGTCAAGATTTCTGATTCACCACAAGGGTGAAGAGCATACTCTCCTATTACCAAAAGACTCCAATCACAAGTTTTATGTGCCTATGAAAAATGAACAATTATTCAATGCCACACATGAAAACAAAAAAGCAAGAAATTTTGGGTTTTTATGCTTTGGGTAGCCCTGCAAACAATCGTTAGTAGCCCTTGTGCATTTGAAGCTTTGACATGCGTTCTTTTTATGCAATGTTTCAATTTTTTTCACAAGGATGGCAACCTGAAATCACAACTTGTTAGCAACAAAAGTTAGTGTGAAATAACATAAAAATCTGCAATAAAAAGTGGTGAGTTGCTTCAAAAATCTAATTTATCTTCCAACCAAGTACATGCAAAGAAAGTGCAAGTTAATCACAAATGCTTTCATTTTTATTCTTTGGTTTTGACCTAGTCAACAAGATTGGACTTTTTTGCTATGATTTCGTATCCAAAAATGAAAATAAAAAGAAGAGACCCCTGTTAAAAATCAGAGAGCTTTCCAAAAATGCAAGAAATTTTAAAAAATCTCTTCATTTGCTCCCTAGAGATTGATTTTGTCAAAATAGGCTAAATTTATCAAATCGAGTTTTTGATCCTTAATACGGTCTCAAAATTCAAAACACAAAGAAAGAACCCCCATTAGAATTCAAAAAGCTTTCTGAAAATGTAAGTTTTTCTAAAAAATGCACTGATTTGCGATCAAAAACGACTTTTTATGAAAAATAAAGAAAAAATCACAACTTCCGAAAATCACGTCAAAATGCTCTAAAAATCGGACTGCGACATTTTGAGCATATATCCAACCTGCAAAAGAAATTTCAGAACCAAACTCTAAGCGGTTTAAAAGATATGATCAAATCTTTAAACCAACTAAGTTTTTGGCCTTCAAACCAATTTACTTATGGGTTGGCCTTAAAACCAAAGTGATAATTCTACAAAAGCATTTGATTAGATCCAATATGCTGCTGTAAAAAAACCAGAGATAAAAAAATGAAAGCAAATGGAGCTAGAACTTGATTCAAGCCCCACGGTAGGTGCCAAAAATGTACACTCGAAAGTGTCCCACTCTAAACCCTTCTATCCAAACAATTCCATGAGTTGGAATGCTTAGATGGCGGCTTAGAGCTCTCTATCCATGGAGTGCAAGAGAGTATATTTCAAGAATAAAAAGACTCTCAAATGAGCCTTAGAGATACTCTTCTTGCTAGTAAACCATGCAATGGGAGGTTCCAAAGACAAGATGCAAGAATGCAAATGTCCCAAGGAGTTCCTCAAGGATGCAATGCAAATGAAGATTAAGCTAGAATGAGAATGTCAAATGCAGCTATGCTAGAATATGAATGAGAGTGTTACAATCCAAATATTAAGCTATGTGAGAGATTATTGCAAAATAGAAGCTAAACTAACATGCAACATGAATCTAAGCTAAAATGCTATGGTATGAGAGAATGTAGACAAGAAATAGAAGTTCTCCACAAAGCTCCAAAGAAACCTGTTAGAAAACCTGCAGCATAACAATATTCAAAATGAGGATTCTTTGAGGGGGAAAGCTCTCTCCCTTTTAAAGATGTACGGATGGTGGAGATCAAGATGAAGATGGTGGATGATCAACGATGGAATTCAAAAAGAGGAGTGATCCATGTGCACACACAAGTCAACCAATAGAATATAAGTTGACTTGTCATATAAGACAAAAGTCACAAAGCCTTTTCTTTTAATTGCAAAATAGAAAAAGGACTTTATGTGTGCACTTTAAGTGGGTTAGAAGAATGGGGTCTTTTATTTAATTAAAAGGGGACATGTTCTTTTAATCAAATAATGAACTTAGGATAGCATAGTCAAACTATAGGTTATAATACAATAAATTGATTATTAGCAATTTGGTCTAGATAAATGATTAAATTAATTTAGCCAAAATGTTGAAAAGGGGGCTAATAGTCTAGATGACCATTTTTAGGTGATTACACCCTGAAGGTCCACATCTTGGAGATTATTTCTAGTGATAAAATTAGTTAAATCATGTATGATATCTATAAAATCAACTACTCCACCTTGCTTTTCAGAAGAAAAAAGTGGGGAGTTGAAATCACCCTTACACATAAACTTTATTTCTCTATTATTAGCCAATGAGTTGGAGATTTCATTCCAGATCATTAATCTTCCCACTCTCATATTTGTGACATAAATGTTAAAAAGGTACCGAAGTGTAACCGTTGCAGTTGTGCTTAGTGGCCATGAAGTGTATGTTTGTAACAACAATCCTCAAATCAAAAGTCACATACTTTTCATAATCACATCTTTTCCTTAAACTAATCGTTATCATATTTGATTAATCACACCCTCCTTTGGTTTTTCATGCGTTACACCATCTCTTCTTATTAATTTGTTTACAAACAATTTTATTAGTTCCTGTAGGAATAATAATGGAACCGTTTAGGTGCAAAAACTAATAACTATTAACTAATAGAAATTTAGAATTGATTCATCATTAAGGTTTTCTAAATAGTTCGCTAATTTCATCTATTTCCAAAATTCAAAAAACCCTATTTATCTAAGATTTTATTGTCTCTCACCAATAAAAGCAATGAGAAAAATTAAATTTTTGAAACGATAATTATAGATAAATTTTTTAAAAATCAATTGTAGTAATGTCTTTTGCATTAAATGTGACAACTGTACTTTCATCTGGATCATTCTCTACTATTTTTTTTTAAATAAAATTTTAATTCACCTCCATACCTACCGACGTCTCTTGATTGTGAATTAGAGTAATTAAATATTGATGCCATCAAACTCCATTGCCACCGTTCATCAATCAATTTGCACTAGTTAAAATAAAGGCAATCATGCCTAATTCATTGAATACTTGATTATCGATAGTCCATTGGTAGTTCATCGACAACTTTTTCTTTTACTTTATCAATAGTTCTTGATTCATACCTGCAGTTATAGCTTAATTGCCTTAGAGAACTCCAAGTTTAGGACACGACTATCTTCCATCGAAACTGTACAGTTGGCCAATTTTCAAAAGATTGAAAACATCATGGATTTTTTTGGAAAATTTCAGCATTTGATCTTCATGATCTACATAGTTCATAGTCAAAAACAACAAAAATTTGGAAAAGAATCAATCTGGAAAAAAAGTTTGACTTTGTTTTCTCTTTGGTACTATTTTGATGGAGATTAGCCCGTCCCCCAAGTTTATTTGTGCAAATTAAGGGGACTAGTTTTAGTTATTTTTTAATAAATGTGTTAACTAAGATGTGAGCTCCATGCTCTGTAGTCTCTCAAAAGTTCATCATATGAACCTTAGTCTTCGACACTAGAAGTGCTTTGGTCAACTGATAATGACAAATGAAGCACATAGAGGCATCATGAAAACGTGTGAAGGAAGAGCCCATTTAAGCCATCTCCAGAACTATATTATCTATTGGTATGATTATATACCTGTGGATACCTTTTATAGGTCTGATATTTTCATAGATTAGGCATTCAAATTATTTCAGAATAAAAGAGCATATAAGTACCAGAGATTGAGAGTCATAATCCTCTATTCATCATCCTACCACTCTTACAAAGGGTAGTCTTACAGTTAGAGTGGATGAAAATGATTGCATAGATTTTGAGAAGGGTAAAAAGGCCCTGGATAAAAAGCCACATTCCCTCTGTTGAAGATGAAACACCCACCCTGGCTTCATGTTACCCAATCTACCAATCTGGAAGCACTATCCTTGAACATGGAGCAATCTTCTAGATAACATGGAAGCAATTCTTATTAGCCTCTATGATTCATGCAATCACCAACATAAATACATCAAACATTGTATTGAAGATGAGTTTGAAGGGTGAGCAACATCAGTAATAAATATTACAATTGCTCAACAATCGTTTGCTCAATCAAATATGAAAAATTGAAATCCACCTCAAACAAATGCATAGTTGTAGGGGACAAGAAAATAAAAGGCATTTAAATAATATTGAACTCTATACAATTGCCACACAATGGGAAGCTGTGTGTTGCATGTGTACCTCCTATCAAAAATCCAGATTACCATGGAATATATGTTGAATGTGGATTGTTTTGCTTCTCTAAAAAACAACCAATGTGTCGTCATAATCATAACATGACTTTGTTATCTCTCTTTTCATGATGACACATGTTTACTCAATCAGTCTCAAGGAGGCTATTATAAAATGGGTGTCAATTGGGGAAAGGGAAGTTTCTACAACAAATACTATTATTAATTTTTATGATTATATGGGGTTATGGTTAGAATCTGTAAAAATTTTCTTACTATAAATCAAACATGGGTTTTGTTATGCATATCATGGAATGTTTTTAAAACAACTTAAATTACAATTTGTTTTTCAATTTTTTTTAAAAAAATTCTTTTTACATCTAATTCAACTCGCAAATGAATAACTTAGTAACTTAATGAAAGCACTAGTTCATAATTTTTTTGCTAGGTTCTCTTTTTAAAAGTATTTTGATAAGCATGTATACAAAGTGTACATGGATAAACAACACACTTTTGTGGAATTGCCAATTTTGTGTGTATAAAAAAAAAAAAAAAAAAAATTATAAATATCTTTTAAATGTTTAAAACATCTTCTTTACAAATAAATTACTATTTTGAAACAATCTTTCTCATATAATTATTAAAAGAGAATTAAATACCTTAGATTAAAAAAATCTTCCCCCAAAATTACTTTGCTAATTTCCAAAAATAGATTAACAAAAAAATCATTTAAACATTCTTCTAATAAAAACAATATAAGTTTCTATGTTATTTCCTCTATAAAAATAGTATCAATTATCTTTTTTCTAGGATTTCACATTTTGCTATAGCATCCTAATTTCAAGTACATTAAGGCATTAGTATTTCATCTCACTAGAGGTTATCCAAATAGAAGTATTTACGTGGACAACAATTTAAAGAATAATTAATGTGTGAAAGACATAAAGATAAAAATGAATTAAAATGCTCAATTTCTAAATTATCATATAGTTAGACCTAATCTTAATATGTCCATGAATGCTTTCCCACTACAATTGAGCAAATTCAAATAAATTAGATCCACCATTCAATGAATCTAAATTTTGAACAAATTAGGTTATTGTATAGTTGATTCTTAATTGTGCATTCTCTACTAATCTTTTTAGTATTTTCCGTAGGCATAGTACTATTGTAATCACTTTCTATTAAATTAAATATTAGAGTCTTATACACAAAACAAATTTATCGGAAGGACTATGTCCCTCAGCCGACATTTATGCATAGTGCTAATTTCCATTATTGAACATATATAATGAAATCATAAATTACAAAATCATCATTATAATTATATTTATTTAAATAGTTATCATTAGAATTAACTTATTTAAATAAATTTACATTTTGAGTTTTTAATTATAAAATATTATATTATAATTTAAAAAATTATAACAATTTAAAATTAATATGTTTAAAACTTATTATAATATTATAAAAAATTAAAATATTTAAAACTTATTATACATATATAATTAAATTATCACTAAATTTAATTAAGAGGCAAGTACTAATCAATTTCATGGCACTTTATTCTCTATAAAGTGGAATTGTTGAGCATTTCTCATTTGCAATACAATGTCCCATACTTTTAATTGTCATTGAATGCTTTCCCACTACAATTGAGCAAATTCAAATAAATTAGATCCACCATTCAATGAATCTAAATTTTGAACAAATTGGGTTCCTGTATAGTTGATTCTTAATTGTGCATTCTCTACTAATATTTTTAGTACTTGCCATAAGCATATTACTATTGTAATCACTTTCTATTAAATTAAATATTAGAGTTTTATACACAAAACAAAATTATCGAAAGGACTATGTCCCTTAGCCGACTTTTATGCATAGTGCTAATTTCCATTATTGAACATATATAATGAAATCATAAATTACAAACTCACTATAATTATATTTATTTAAATAGTTACCATTAGAATTAACTTATTTAAATAAATTTATATTTTGAGTTTTTAATTATAAAATATTATTATATTATAATTTAAAAAATTATAACAATTTAAAATTAATATGTTTAAAACTTATTATAAATATTATAACAAATTAATATATTTAAAACTTATTATACATATATAATTAAATTATAACTAAATTTAATTAAGAGGCAAGTACTAATCCATTTCATGGAACTTTATTCTCTATAAAGTGGAATTGTTGAATGTTTCTCATTTGCAATACAATGTCCCATACTCTTTATTGTCATTATTGCATAATAGGTAAGAACTATAATGCTTGTGTCCCTTTTTTCTTTAGCACCTTCTCTTTTGTTGAATGCACTCTTATCTTTATTAGGATTTATATTCATTCTTTAATATTGAAATATTAAAGATGCCAATTGTCTAGTTTGAGACAGATAAAACGCTAAGGTTCATGTATGCATTTCAAACTTATTCTAAGTCCCATCTTACTTATTAATGTATTTTTTATTTCTCGTTGGCTCTACTTCATGAAATGTGATACACATAGTGCAAGTTCTAAAATCGTTCACCATTATCATAATGTTTAGACTTCTGATGGTTCAAACCTTCCATCAAACTACTTGCCACTGGCAATTTCCCTTGCAATCTTCTTTGTCCTCATGCTTCTAGTTGAGGATCTTCTCTATTTAGCCTCATTCCCTACATAAATTTTTTTACATCCTCTTATTCTCTTATTTGGAACCTACCATTCCCCATTGTCACTTCTCATCGGTAAGGAGGGGGGCGAGAGTCTATCCATGGGACCAAGAGGCTCTCCATAGGGCCTCCACCCATCAACTTGGTCTTCTCCCCAAGGTCCAAAATCGAGGGAGCAGTCTACAACGCCCCCATCTTGGGAGTGGAAGGGCAGGAGCTATGCCCCAACATAACTTATTTGATACACCTAAATCTCCTATGTTATATGCAATAATCCTATTAACATCTTCACCTTGCACCCACATGAGAGCACCTTTTGTACCCTGAATCTCACCTTCTTCCAAAGTATTTCACTCCATTGGATCTCTAGATTTCAGAGCACTATTCAAAGTTTTTAGCAGTCATTTAAGCCTTGCACAACAAGTTAGTCCCTGATAAAATCATCATTGTTATTGGGATAATTTTTCTTGTGACTATCTTCCCTGTACACAATGTTCTTCTAAACATTAGAATCTTCCCCCACCACAACCAGCATCTTGGGGGAGGCAAAGATGAGAACCACCCTCCACAACATTCTCCTTCACAATTCTTAAGGATCCCACCTTCTCTCTCTTTTGGCTAAGGGATTTTACAATATAAGATCACATGACCAAACTTAGAACATCTTTGACGGTAAAATCCAACATTCACATATACAATAGGTTGGGATATTTTGACATTTAGTGTGGAGAGTAACAAAGTTTGGTAAGGCTTTGCTAATTGCCACATTGACACAAAATCTAGCATACACAAGCCTTAAGTTTTGTAAGGTGACAATAACAACACACATGATATCCAAAGTAGTTACAAATCCTCCTAAAAACTCTCATCCCAAAATTCCAACAGAAGGCCAGGTAATCTTACCCAAATCGAGGCTAACCTACAAAGTTTCATGGTAGGATAAAAAAAAGGATGCCATTTGGCTACCACTAAACTATGTTTGCACAAAACTAGGAACCCAAGAGGATTAAAGCCAAACCTTCAATTGCAATGAATTTGAAAAGAAATAAACCACTAGGCATAGCTGAAACACTCACTTTCTTTCACCTTACATTTAGGGGTACACTGATTTTTGACCATGTCAATTGACGGTCTAAAGACAATGAAATGTCCAACCAAGCATAGTTAAAGAGATGATGATATACTAATCATTGCACCATCTGGGAGGAAAATCTATGGTCCATCTAAATCATGGCATATTTTTTGTTCTTCAAGTTGGGGAGGTTGACTCAATTTTCCCATCAAAATATCTTTCTAGCCATCCCTGCTACCTGATGACACCACCTTCGTCGCTACAATAGTTTTGAAGGAAGCACCCAAAATGGCCAAGTCATCTTTTAGAGGATTAACAACAGGCTTAGAGCAAGCAAAGTCAACCCCACTCATTGAACACTTGGATCCAAAAGCCTCAAATTCCATCTCCCCATGGTCCCCTTGGTTAGAAGTCAACACTAGGAGCATATCCAAATAAATATAAGTACCAACATCAAAAGTTGGTTTTCCCTCACAGACCATGGAAGCCAAGTCAAAATTCAAAACTAGAGTTGGGAAGGAAGTTGCATAGATCAAATTCAAATGAATGGTATTGGTCATAGTTTGGTACAATGAGGTATTGTGTGATAAATGAGGACAAACAATTACTTTTCGAAATGTGGTTGACATGTAGGTGTTTGCAGACATATCTAACATCCTTTTAACGTATATTGTGGATGAAATTGCTATCCATTATAAATTTGAGCATTTCTCTATACACTTCTACTATTTAATTATAATAATTAATATGTCAACTTATTCTATTATGAATTTCTTAGCAATAATGATCTAAATAGGTATGGATAGTATTTTCTCAGGTATTTTGCTACCCATACTATGTCTAAGGTGTTTTTCTCATCAAAAAGTTATTCAAGTTAGGCAGGTATAGTACAATATTATTTTATTATCTTGCACACAAGATTTGTTTTTGGCCACATGAAAGTGTAAATTCCCCTAAATAATTTCTCCATTGCAAAATTAAATAATTTTTGTTAAATACAATTGAAAATTAATTTTAACAAATAAAGTTAAATATTTAAATATTACCAATAAATGATAAGCTAATATTTAAATAATTAATTCTTGTTAAGTTTCAATTTTGAAAAGAAGTTGATTTATAGAAATTTCATCCCTTAAATAAGCATTGTTGGGAAAAGGAAAAGGGGGGTTTGAGATTTGGTCTATGATTATTCATTTTTACTGAGAATTGGAATTAAGAGATCAATTCACTAGTGAGAAACCTAGTCTAGTGATCATCATACCATGCAGATAGATAAATATATTGCTTGGAGGTGACAAATGACAATGAATGTAAACAATGATTTGTGAATAATTTGTAGGTAGCTCAAAAGACAAAATAGTAAATAAAGCACGTAACAGACCCATTCCATTTCGTAGTGTATCCAAGGTGTGGTGGCACAAAGAATACTAGTGTTTCCATTCCATTCTAAACACTAGAGCTCAAAGTACAATCCAATGCTAGAAATATGACTTGCAACACAAGTAACATGGAGTTCGTATATTTTACTTGCATTGTCCACTATTGAAGCCTTTGTGAGAGGTGAAGTTTCAAAATCATTGGTTAGGAAGACCCTCTTTTATGATGTTGAATATCTGATAGGATGATCATCATCTCATAGCCTAGATAATCGTGCACATGTTATTTCAAAGGCAAGTTATTGTTAGAGTAATAAGATATTGCCTTATTAATTAAATCATTTTGATTTAATTATTAATTCACTTATTATCTCTAGTTTACTTAAGCTAAACTTTAAGCATATAATAATTAATTCTTTTATTAATTATTATCATGCAACCTAGCTTTTATCCTATTAGGGTTTTGATCTCCTTTTATAAGGATTGATCTCTTTGTAATTTATTCATTCACTTTTGATAATAGCAATCTCTTTTTTTCTCATCAAGAATGTCTCATCTATGGATTTGACAATTCCTGCCTCCATAGCTTTGTCTTCTCTCTTTCTGTGATAGGTGTTTGCATGCAAGTGATTCTTAGGAGCTGTGGGGTTGATCTTTCATCAACTTCAAAATGGTATCAGAGCTCCAAATCTTCATGCCCCTATTCAGTTTATGAGAGATTTTTTTGGCTTTCAAATTTGTGTTTTTTTTTAATTTCAAAGGGTTTCAGTCTTTAGAGTTATTTTGTATTGGATTTGGGGGGTCATTTTTTGGTTGCATTTGAGCCCAAATAGACCTCACCATTGGATTTGTAGCACCCAAAAATTCCTATTTCTATATAAAATTTGTCCAATTTGGACATTGAAATTTGAGGAAAAAAAATTGCTACCAAATTTGGGCACGCTTTTTGAGGAGATGATTACTTTTTTTAATTAAAAAAATTAATCACAAAAACAAAAGGCTTTATTAAAAAAAGCTCATGATTTTTAAAAAAAAGCATATGCTTTTTATAAAAAAATTCTTCAAAGAGTTTTGTTTTGTTTAAAAAAAACCTCTTTAATTCTTCCAAAAAAGGATGCCTGCATTAGCAAAGTACTGACACAACAAGGATATCAAAAAAGTACTAACATTGTAGGCTAGCTACAGGTGCTGACATCATCTTTTTTGGGCTGAAATTTGACGGCTGTCAAACCATCACTTTATGATTTGTTTTGTCTTAAAAGGTTGTCTTTGGTTTATTGGCCATATCTTTGTCATACGAAGGTATTTTTTGATGAATCTTATATCATCGAAAAGCTCTTTTCGAGCCCATCATGAAGGTGCAAGTTGTTTAGACTTTTAATTTTGCTTGGTTTCCTATTTATGCAGTTAAAACTATAAGTTCTATTTTACACTCCAGGAGACATATCTTGAGCATCCGATCTCCGATTTGGGAATTCCTTATATTTTTGGAAAGGTCTTTCTAAGATCTTTCTAGTGAATCTGGTTTTTTTTTCCAAATTCTTCACTAGACACATTCTATTCAGTCTTTTGCATTTTTACATTCTGGTGGATATTTTGGTTGTTTCAGGTCTGATGATCAATTTTGTTGCTTCAAGTGATTCTTCATGAGTTGTACTATTTGTTGTGTCAGCCTTATGTCTCTTTTGATCTTTGTTGACATTCTTTTATAGTATTTTTGCAAACACACTGAGATAAAGTGCCACTCTATTGCATTTTGGGATCTTGAACATCTTTGTGTTTTGTTGTACTTGCACAACATTATAAAGTGCCTTGGGGGTTATATGTTGGCCATATTCACCATCTTCTTTTGTCAAGTGTGTTCCTTCCACAACATTAGCCTCATGATGTGTCGATGACATGTGCTAGTATAGGTGGTTGTACTTCTTTTGCACTCTCGATGTTCCTAGTTCTTCTTTTTGCATAAGATATTGCATTCAATTTTAGTGTTCATGTCTTACCTCTTAGCATTAGAGGGGGATTATGTTGGTTCTATTGCTTTCTTAATTTTATGGAGTGAGCTATGTATTCAGTATTTGATCCTATGTATAAGGCGATTGCAGTGGCTGGATACCTATACATTTTAGTGAGATGGATCATTTACCATATAGACATTCTTTCATTCCTATTTTTGGAGGCCATGAAGGTGCCTTCCATCTTCAATTGATCAGCTCTTTAGACTTAGTCTTCTCTACCTGGTCATGTTATTTACAGTGGAGGTTCTTTAGATCAATAATTTGGCAGTGTTTACAGTTTCATGCTTCAACAGTGCTCTTCATAATTATCTTTTGTTCCTATCTTCTGGAACATTCTTTCCATCTCTTTTTGGAGTAAGTTTTTTCCCATATGGTTTTCTCTATTTCTCCTTTTTATAAAAATTTGGTTGTGCTTGGGTACCTCATTAGCCCTTGTTGTTGGAACCCAATTTCCTTTCAGTAGTAGTTTCTAGGTTTTAGCTACTCCCTGAGTTTATCTTAAGGGGGGGTGTTAGAGTAATAAGATATTGCCTTATTAATTAAATCATTTATTATCTCTAATTTACTTAAGCTAAACTTTAGGTATATAATAATTAATTATTATCATGCAACCTAGCTTTTACCCTATTAGGGTTTTGATCTCCTTTTATAAGAATTGATCTCTTTGTAATTTATTCATTCACTTTTGTTAATAGAAATCTCTTTTTTGCTCATCAAGAATGTCTCATCTATGGATTTAGCAATTCCTGCCTCCATAACTTTTTCTTCTCTCTTTCTGTGATAGGTGTTTGCATGCAGGTGATTCTTGGGAGCTGTGGGGTTGATCTTTCACCAACTTCAACAATTATAACTCATTGTTAGCGGGTACCTCAACCTTTCATGTGAAACCAAATAGAAGTTGAATTAGTTGAGTGTTATATTTAATGAAGGACAATATCCTAGATCACATTAGTGACATATTTGATTTGTTGGCGGGTGAATATTTGTGGGGACAATAGTCAAGAGCACACGCCCACACGAGAATATTTCTCTAGTTGTTGATATTCATTCTTTCTAAAGTGATTGAATCAAGGTGGACATGCCAATCAAAGTTGGAAGACTCTTAGTTTGAAAAGCGGTGGGTAGAATACTTTAAACCAAAGGCATTTGTGCAACAATATTATTAATTATGGGTTGGTGAACAATATTAACTACACAACTTAACATTCATGGAGGGAAGACTCTTGCAAGCTTCAACTAACTACAAGGCACAATAAAGAAAATTGTACATGTTCTCAGAACTTTTGATGTAATGTATTTAGGAATAAATGGCATAAAAAGCTCTTGCAAAATTTTCTTTTGAGTTGTAATTAAACATACTTTTGCAATTTTACATCACTAGTACATTGTTCTAAATTTCAAGATTGAGAAGATATCTTTCAGTTTGTATGTAGAAACAATCGATGTTTTACAGTGTTATTAGAGCTAAAGTTCCTACTAGCCTATAATAAAGAACTGAAAGAAGCTAGTGACAATCTTCATAATTGTTGACCAATAAATTGTTTTTAACATTTTCAATAAATTGGAAGGATGTTTGAGTCTAGTGGAACAATCACCTTCACATATTTTACATTTTTCTCTTATCCCTGTGACATTTCCTTTGAAGCAAGGTCGTTTGTTGATGTATTTAAATACTAGAGATTAGATTAACAATTACTTCATCCATAGTGAGATTTTGTGAATTTAAACATCACATTTTCCTTATGATGATGACACCATGAAGGTGATATTGATTTTGATGGTTGATAATTTTTAGGATCTGGATGACATCAACAACATTCATGCTTCAAGAAGGTTTTCCATGCTGAAAACTTTCGCAGAAGTTAGAGTAACCTCTAATTGGCTTTAGGATTGCATAATCTTTTTTACGATATGTTTCATCACTTCTTTGTCATAGTTAGACAAGTGCATGATAAAAATGTTATTTCATGTATGTAGAGTATTATGATTTTGTCTATCAATGAGAGTGAAACTATCTTTTGATCCATTTTATCATTGTTATGGGTTGTTTTTAAATATGAATGTGCAATTGCTTCATTTGCATATACTTTGGTCCATATTTTTCTCAATCAATGTGAGCGGAAGCTAAAGCCTCTCTTAAAGAAAGTGGTTAAGATGAAAGAGTGTGAAGATAATATTTCCTTTTGTGATGATGATAGAAAACAATATCCAGAGAGCTTGCAAAGAAATAGAAGACTAACCCATTGTTTGTGATTCCAACGACGATGAAAAACTTTATGCATTTCATCTGTTATAGATCAATGTGTTCGTAAATCATAGACTCCAATCTCACTTAAGTAGTAAATGAAGGGTGCTCAAGTAATTTTGTGGGTGAAGTTGAGATGAAAATTGATAAGTCTAATGGAAGGATAAATTATGCACATACGACCGGGGATTATATGGTAACCCAATGAAATTGATTTTGGTGGAGGGATTATTCTTATAAGTGAGAGTGGATCATAAAATTTGTGTGATACTACTACTCACTTTGATGAGAAAAACTGTGAGAATTTTGGAAGGACAAATTTCAAAGGAATGGTTATTGGTTGCGAAGGAGAAAATTGGGCAAAGTGTTTACAAGAATTATACATAATTTACATTAAAGAACTGATGTGGGATTCTCAAAGGGAGGAAAGACATAAAGGAATTATCAATGGAATCCCTAGTTGAAAACTACATATGTTGAAAGTAGCATTAGAAAAAACTAAATTAGATTACTTACAATTGCGTAGAGACATTGCTAACAAGTTCGTTGAAGATAGAGAAACATAACTTGATGAACTGTATTTACAACTGAATATGCCTTTCTATTGTTTACACCAATTAGAAAGGTTAACACCTTTACCAAAGAAGCAAGAACATAATTTTAGGAATGAAGAATTGCAACTAATAGTTAAAGGCGTCAAGGAAATCAATAAGGAAGAATTGTCACAATGCCTGAAAAAGAATTCAGTGCAATAGATAAATATATTGCTTGGAGGTGACAGATGACAAGGAATGTAAACAATGATTTGTGAACGATTTGTAGGTAGCTCAAAAGACAAAATAGTAAATAAAGCATGTAATGGGCTCATTCCATTTCGTAGTGTATCTAAGGTGTGGTGGCACAAAGACTACCAGTGTTTCCATTCCATTCTAAGCACTAGAGTTCAAAGTACAACCTGATGCTAGAAATATGACTTGCAACACAAGATGCATGGAGGAGTTTGTATATTTTAGATGCATTGTCCATTGTTGAAGCCTTTGTGGGAGGTGAAGTATCAAACTCACCCATTGGGAAGGTCCTCTTTTATGATGTTGAATATCTGACATGAGGATTATCGTCTCAGAGCCTAGAGAACCACATACGTGTTATTTCGAAGGCAAGTTATAGCTCATTGTTAGCAGGCCCCTCAGCCTTTCATTTGGAATCAAATAGAAGTTGAACTAGTCAAGTCCTTTATCCAATGGAGGACAATATCGTAGATCACTTTAGTTACATATTTGATTTGTTGGGGGTGGATATTTGGTGGGAACAACAGTCAAGAGAACATGCCTACACTAGAATATTTCTCTAGCTATTTATATTCATTCTTTCCAAAGTGATTGAATCAAGGTGTTCGTGGCAATCAAAGTTGGAAGACTCTTAGTTTGAAAAGCAGTGAGTAGAAGACTTTAAGCCAAAGACGTTTGTGCAACGATATTACTGATGGTTGGTGAACAAGATTCATTACACAACTTAGCATTCATGGAGAGACGCTTACAAGCTTCAACTAACTTCTAAGCGCAATAAAGAAAATTGTACATACTTCTTAGAATTTTTTTGTAATATGTTCCGGAATAAATAAAATAAAAAGCTTTGGCAAAATTTTCTTTCGAGTTGTAATTGAACATACTTGTGGGATTTTACATCACTAGTACATTTTTATATATTTTAGGATTGAGAAGATATCTTTCAGTTTGTATGTAGAAATAATTGAGGTTTTATAGTGGTATTAGAGCTAAAGTTCCTTCTAATCTATAATCAAACGCTGCAAGAAGCTAGTGACAATATTCATAATTTTCTACCAAAAAATTATTTTTAACATCTTTAATGAATTGGAAGGATGTTTGAGTCTAGTGGAACAATCACCTTCACACATTTTAAATGTTCTCTTACCCTTGTGACATTTCCTTTGAAGCAAGGTTGGTTGTTGATGTATTTAAACGCTGGAGATTAGATTAACAATTACTTCATTCCATAGTGAGATTTTGTGAATTTCAACACATGTTTCTTATGATGATGACATTATGAAGGTGATATTGATTTTTATGGTTGATAATTTTTAGGGTCTTGATGACATCAATAGCATTCATACTTCAAGAAGGTTTTCCATGATGAAAACTTTTGCAGAAGTTAACCTCCAATTGGCTTTAGGATTGTATAATCTTATTTACGATATGTTTCATCACTTATTTGTCACAGTTAGACAAGTGCATGATAAAGATGTTATTGCATATATGTAGAGTATTATGATTTTGTCTATCAAGGAGAGTGCAACTATCTTTTGATCTATTTTTATCATTTTTATGGGTTGTTTTGAAACATGAATGCGTAATTTTTTCATTTTCATCTACTTTGGTCCACATTTTTTTTCAATCAGTATGAGTGGAAACTAAAGCCTCTCTTGAAGAAAGTGGTTTAGATGAAAAATTGTGAAGATAATATATCCTTTTGTGATGATGGTAGAAAAAAAATATTTAGAGAGCTTCCAAAGAAATACAAGATTAACCCATTGTTTGTGATTTCAATGAAGATGAAAAACCTTATGCATTTCATCTATTATAGATCAATGTGTTGATAAATCATAGACTCCAATCTCACTAAAGTAGTAAATAAAGGGTGCTCAAGTAATTTTGTGGGTGATCTTGAGATGAATATTGATAAGTCTAATGGAAGGATAAACTATGCACATATGACACCCATAGAAATTTCTTTTGGTGGAGGGATTGTTCCTAAAAGTGAGAGTGGATCATATAATTTGTGTAATACTGATGAGAACAAATGGAGAAGTTTGACAAGACAGATTTCAAAGGAATAGTTATTGGTCATGAAGGAGAAAATTGGGCAAGTGTTTTCAAGAATTACACATAATTATTTTAAAGGACTGTCATGGGATTCTCAAAGGGAGGAAAGATAGAAAGGAATTACCAATGGAATTCCTAGTAGACATCTATAGATGTTCAAAGCAACATTAGAAAAAGAACTAAAATAGATTACTTGCAATTGCGTAGAGACATTGCTAAGAATTTCGATGAAGATAGAGAAACATAACTTGATGAACTTTGTTTAAAATCAAATATTCCTTGCTATTGTTTACGCCAATTGGAAAGGTTAACACCTTTACCAAAGAAATAAGAATATAATTTTAGGAATGAAGAATTGCAGGTAATAGTTAAATGCGTCAAGGAAATCAATAAGGAAGAATTGTCACAATGCCCAAAAAAGAATTCAACCCAACAAAGCGAAGAGCATGATGAAACATAGATTAAGGAAATGCTTGAAGAAACAATGATTGATAATGACACGTCAACAATGGACAACAAACCTAAGGAATTGATTGTTAGAGGTGATAGAAAGGACTCCCTTGCAATGGAACTTGTGGATGAAGAAAACCAAGTATGCTAAGATGATAAATTCTCAAGGAAGGGAAAATTTTCAAAAGATTAAGACATAGATATATGGGTTCTCAAACAAAACTAGAAATGAGTGTTCAAATTAAGCCTTGTGATTGTCATAGTACATCAAAAGTTAAACAATTAGATTTAGATAATGAACATGGACAAAAAACTCTATAAATAATGTTAGTGATTTTGATTGATGTTGTGTTGAAGATATTAGACTCTTAAGAGTTCCCCAGATTTTCTTCTAAGAAATATATAGAGATTTATAAGGATGACATAAAAGAAGTCAAACTTAGATGACATATAAGTACAATTATTTTCATGATAGGTGTGATTTTCCTTATAATTTTATATTATGCACAATTGATGGAAAACTCATTGATGTAGCTTTGTCAAAAGATGATTCTTCTTTCCTCTTCATAATGTATGTTGAAGATGATGTCTAAGTTTTGGATCTTGGGGTTTGCATGAGTTGACTAAGTATTTATAGTGGAGCAAGTTATATATATATATAAGTGGCATAACAGATTCTTGCTAAAGAATTTCTTCAATTGATTTAAGACCCATTTGTCTTGGTATAGATAAAAGTTGATTCAACATTATGAAATTTGATTGCTTGAGGATAAGCAATCTTGCAATGGGAGGACCTATAATTCCCCTAAATAATTTCTCTATTAAAAAATTAAATAAATAATGTTAATTATTTAACATTAGTTAACTCAAATTATATACCAATATCAAATAATTAATTATAATTAAGGTAAAATATCTAATTAGTAATAAATCATAAGCTAACATTTTAATTATTAAGGGTCAAGTTTTAGTTTTCAAAAGAAATTGATTTAGGAAAATTTATTCTCTTAAATAAGAATTTTTGGGTATAGGAAAAGGAGGATTTGAGATTTGGTCAACGATTATTCAATGTTTAGATTAAGGTAAAAACAGGTTTTGAAGGGACCCAAAGCCCTTTAACAAAAGCAAAAGATCAAGATTAAGAGCTACCAAGTTTTACAAGGACCTAAAACTTGGAGTAATGCAAAATACACAAAAAATCAGATTTTACAAGGACTTGAAGCCGCAAGTTTAAACCAAACACACCCAGGATTTACAAGGACCTGGAACCTAAAGTTTAAGCAAAAGATGGAAAATAAAAAAATAGAACCAACAACACCACCTAGACCAACAACCATCATACCATCAACCACGACCAACACCTACAACAACTCTTTAATAATCTTCTTCACCTCCTTATTTGCTTCTATAGTACTCTGGATAATATCAACTGTGGCAGAATCAAGAACCTCAGGAGCTGCAGTAATCTTTTTCCTCATACTTTGCCTTGTTCTCTTGCTGGGCCCTCCTAGACTCCTCAGCTCAATAGTGTTTGGAGACATAATCTCCTCATTGCTTTTCTTGCCCAGATTGGCCATCGTGACACACAAACTTGAAGTAACTTGCTCCATTCTTTGCCCACTATCCTTAATTAGTTGACTGAGTTCCAACTCATGTTCCTTAAGTTTTTCAGGGATGTTTCCAACTTGTCTTTCTAGGTCTGCTCTTGTAGCATGTTCATGGTCCAACTCTTTCTAAATAACCTCAACATTTTTCTTGATAACCGTGATCTCATTGTAGAGCCATGAGTCTCCTTGAAGGGACACCTCTGCTTTTTAACTTTGCAGTATGAAGGAAAGATAGCTTCACATGGTGAGACTCGTCCCTACACCCTTATCAATTCGAGTCATAGTGTCAATGGTAGTGTCCTTATTTTCTATATTGACTTGGATGTTGGTGTTTGCATCCTGCTTCCCATCAAGCTCCTCTATATTCTCCTTACTCAGGCTACACTCTTTCATGATAAGGACTTTACCCTCATTATTCTCCATGTCCATTTTGTCCTCATTGGAATTCCTTTTGGGGGGGGAAATGTGACCACTTTGTTTCGCCTCATCATCCCCTAAAGCTTCAGACCCAACATTAGATTAAGATTTCTTGTCTTTTAGATAGATTTCTTTTGTGAATATCTTGTATATAGTGTTGCACAATGAGATGGGTTTGAAATTTGCAAAGGTTTGTGATTTGCCAATATTTGGGATGGTAGCTATATTAATGGAATTGAAGTTATTGAGCATTGAATCATTTCTTCATGACTCCTCTATGGCCAACAACAAGTCCAAACTGATCACATCCCAATACTTTTGGTAAAAGAATAGGTAAATCCATCTAGGCCAGGAGCTTTATTAGGGGGAAGAGATGTGACTACCTTTTGCTATCCTCCACATGGTCCTTACCAATTGACATTCTCTTGCTCCCAAAATAACCTTCTAGGTTTGAGCTGAGGTCCCCCATTTTGGTTTTATTATCATCCTTAGTAGAATTCTTAGAATCTGTCACTTCCTCTACAATTTTCTTTTCAGTCTCCTGTTTGTTACCCTTTTTTGTACTCTTACTGTCATTAGTGCCTTCCTTACTTTTAACCTTTTTCTTTGAGTGAGGTTCATTACGAGACGCTTTCTATTTCTTCTCCATAATTAGAGAGGGTTTAACAGCCTTGCTTTTACATACTTATCAATAAGTAAGATTAAGCCCTCATGGAGTATATGACATGACTCCTTCTTCCTATGGGCTTGGAGACTTTGAATCAAAGAGCACTTCAGATAAAAGTAGAAAGAGATTCTATCTTTATACCTAAAATAATTTAGGAACACAAAATAAAACTTGCACTAGTACATTTCCCTTTGTTTTTCTACCAAAATTTTGAACCAAAGGCCATATTGGCCTATGATTTCATCTTTTTTTTGTTTTTATCCCCACCTTGGTCAAAATTTTGACCAAATGAGAGTTTTATGCTTGAGTTGGTTGAGATTTCAATAAAATTAGGTTTTCTCAAGTTGGTCAAAATTTCAACCAACTCGAGTTCATAACAAATAAAAAAATGTTATATTCTTGCTAATAAAACTGCCGCTCGAAAGCATTATTTTGATAGGCATATTTTGAGGCAAGAGTTGGAGGAAGGCGCTTGAATTCAACTGTGAATTCCATTGATTTAGGTTCTTCTTCTCTTCCATTGAAAACCTTTATGCATATATCTACCTTGGAAAGGAATATGAAAATGAAATCGTGCAAGTTATTCTAGAATTTGTTTTCTTTGTTTCTCTTACGTATCTTAGATAGAGTAACTATGTACTTTGTTCTCTGCCCTAGCCACTTAGACAAAATACACTTTAGGAAAGATATGGAATTATGCCTAAATTGAATAGAAAAAATAACCAAAACCCTCTATTCTTTGGCAACTTGAAGCAAAACAATTTATGTATTTCAACCTAAGTTTAAATTAGGATTGTGATTTGATAATTAACAAGCTTCATGCATTCTTTTTTTTCCCTTGATACGATGGTCAATATTGGATAGAATTTTAAGGAAGTCTAAGAAAACTATTAAAGTTTGATAAAGAATTCAAAACTTTAGAGGAATATGCCCAAACAATAGAGTGAGTGCCTCCATTGGTTCCTCTTCTTTCCATTTCTTTTCTTTCAGATAGATCGATATGGGGTTCTTGTGCGCTATCTGCCCAATTTAAAATGCATTACATTTGACTTTGTTGAGGTCATTGTTTAGTTCAAATCCTTAATCCTTTTTCTAATTTTGCATAAACACATATGTTCTAGTAGTGGTCATATGATATTTTTTGAGATTTTAAATAAGGCTGCATCTGACATTTGGTACTAGATACCTTCTCTAATTGATAAACAAGATTGTCAGTTTGTATGAACTCTACACTTTGTTTATTTTGTAACACCCAAATCATAACTAGTATCAAGTCACAACCTTGCAGCTATAGAAATATGCTAAGGGCATAAACATATCTTATTTATAGTGTAGAGTTTCTCACTCACAACTTAAACCATCCTTTTTAATTGGATATTATTGTTACATCTTTTTTGATTTTAAAATGCCACATTTCTTCAATACATTTGAAATACAAAGTTTTACTACTTTTCATCTTGCATTCAAATGTTACATCTCTTAGAAAATTACGGAGGTTATTGAGGATTTTTCCTTATCTTGTTTGAATGTATTATAAACTAGGGAGAAAAATGTGAACAGATTGATTAGTTAACTTTGAGTAAGAGACATAGATGTTGAATGTTAAGATTGGGGTTTATAACTATGGCCTTAAAGCTAGGAAATTTTTATGAAAAGTTCCGAAACTTAGTTGGAAACTCCAAAAAATATAGAATGTATAGTCATAACAGAGAACAAAATTTTCTTATCAAACTAGAAAGATGATAATGGGGAACAATTGCTTAGAGGAACACATTTCTTTTACTTTTCAAACAAGATTGAATTTGCATATGTAACTCTATTTTGAATCTTAGGTATTAGCTTGATAAAGTGCATTGACTAGTCTTTTAAATCTAAAGCCTTTTGTCTATTACCCCAGCAACAATAGAAGGAAAATAGCTTATCTTATGTAATATCTGATGTCCTCTTAACTAGGTTATCATTACCTTATTAAGAATATTCAAACTGTTGATTCTTGGGCTCCTTGTCTTTGAGTAGATGATTAAACTTTCAAACTCATCCTTGGTTTACTCCAAACTTCAATATCTCAACTATTCCATTAAAAATTTTTTTCTTAACATCCCATGGATGCCTACCAACCTTCCAATACTATGTAGCTCTTATAAAACTTTTGTCACAGTTTCTTTAGAATGTTGAGTTACTGTTTTATTTACAACAACATTTACGTGCTGATTTTGGGTTCATAACTTTATGGGGAATTGAGTTATGGTGTAGACTCCTGCTAGTACCTTCTTAACAACACAAAAATTTTGCAAAAAAGTTGCTCTCAGCAAGAAAAATTGGGGAACCTTTAAAAGCATGAGTACAACCTTTAGTTTTTCATAACTAAAATATTGTTCCATGGTGAACTAAATACATTTGATTATATGATACTTCACCATTGATCAATGTCAAATGCCAAAATATTAGTGATAAAGATAAATATTAAATGTCAATTAATAGTTTAGAATTCCAAATTTTTTCTTTGACTTATCATATGTAAACCATTACAAAATACCAATAGCGTTATCGAGTATTCTCAGCTATATCATCATATACATCAGTTATATGATCATATACAACATCAACATAAACATTTATGTCTAACTTTTTTCAATAGTAGTACATCTATATCAGTAAAATGTCTCCAATATGCTACAAAAAACAGACCAGGACTGCAGTTCATATGTGTCACACCCTTTTCATTGATACTATCCAGCCAAGAAGACCCTCCTTCCAGCATAGTTCTCTGTCTTGCTGCATGTAGTCTCTATATGGATGCATTGACACTTCAACCACTGGAATCTCAACACCTGGCACTGCTGCAATGAAATTGCAGCCACAGGTATTGCTGCAGCAGCATATGGTTTCTCCCTCCCATGATAATCATTCAATTCTTCTACAATGTTCTCTAATGCAATCTCAAACAGGGATTTCCCCACAAATCTTCTAGGCCATGTGAAGCCATGAGAGATTTCCCGCATAATGATTCTCTCTGTTACATCCTTTAACAGCCTTTCAAACTTTTTCTTGACTAATCTCAAAGTAACTATGACCTGCACATCAACCTTGTGAAAATGAGTCTTCTCAGTGACTCAATAAGAGCTCTATCCTTGCCAGTGAAAACATGGTCATTTCTAAACTTCCAAATAAACCATAAAGTTTCAAAAACAAAGCAAGACCAAAAGACATTGTAGTCCATAGTCATTTCTAAACTTCCAAATGAACCATAAAATTTCAAAAACAAAGCAAGACCAAAAGACATTGTAGTCCTTCCTAAGGCTCATGACAAATCCAAGGACAATCTCAATAAAACTGATATTTTTGTTAACATAGATACCAAAGATGCCTCAAACTTCCTTGGCAAATAGGCAGTCAAAGAGCAAATGATTCATGGACACCAAATGAAGCATCTTTTTTTGGGTTCCTCCAAGTTAGCCCATATCTTATCAGAGGTTTTCTGCCAAGATGAAGAATCATAGTTCACATCCAGCAAGAATTCTCCGTTAATTGCCCAGCGTTCGCATATCTGTGAAGGGAAAAATAATAACGGTATAATTTTGTTTACAAATATCAACAACAATATTAAAAAAAAGTGGTAGTTAATTTATT
Organism: Cupressus sempervirens; assembly: GCA_028749045.1. Classification (NCBI taxonomy): domain Eukaryota; kingdom Viridiplantae; phylum Streptophyta; class Pinopsida; order Cupressales; family Cupressaceae; genus Cupressus; species Cupressus sempervirens. Next base: position 530,440,122 of record CM053787.1, read on the forward strand.
GGGAATCAAGGTAGCCGAATGTGCCCTTCACATCCGTTGATACGTGAGTTTCTTCACTAGCTGGCCCATTCTTTGACATCCCAAAATCTGCTATTTTTGATTCCATTGTCTCGCTTAGCAATATATTGTCAGATTTGATATCTCTATGAATTATGGGAGGATTGCATCCAGAATGCTTGCAAGTACTCCAAGCCTGATTATCACACCAATTTTAACTGATAGAAAATCGAATTAAAAAAAATTGTTACCATATCAAGGAGTGGATTTACCTTGAGCTGCATTTAAGGCTATGTCTAACCTTTTTTCCCAGTAAAGGTCATGCTTTGATAAAGATGTTCCTGCATGCATGGAACCATATGTTAGTCCAATAAAACAGTTGCTTCATAATTTTACTATCATCGGTTTACCAGGCAACTTATATTTTTATTAATGTAATTATAATTGTACTATGCCATTTCAAATTTAGAGGAAAAATAAAACGGTTTGATAGCTTCCACGTCAATTGCTTGTCCATTTATGAAGAAGCTTTTAAATAGGTTTTGCGCGACTATTGAGAGGCTACTACCATTCTTTAAATGAGAACAATATTTTTTATTACATGGATAGATTGATCATAAATAAATAATTGGTTTTCAAAGACATTTAAGTCAACCCTAGGAAAATTTGCTCTTGCTAAAGTTAAATAATAAAAGAAATGGAGCAGAAGCCCATTCAAGCTTCCCCTGGGCATAAACTCGTAAATCAATATTCTGTGTTCTTCTTCGCAGCAATACCCAAGTAAAACATAAGTTTTACTGAAACTAATGTTTTCTAAAATGATCATTAACATTGACTATTAATGGGAAACTTTTACATCTTATTCTGCTTAAAGCATGAGTTTGTACATACATGTTTTAAACTAACATTAGAACTATTGCTAGTTTGGTTAATGATGTACTTCTGGAGTTATGTCAACTTTGTTATAATCTAAATATCAGGTTATAGTTAGCTACATAAATAATAGTGTAATAGCTGCTGAAATGAGGATTTACTTCTGTCAAGTCATTTTTGAGATGCCTAAGGTTGCCAGCTTGGGTATGTGTTCACTTATACTATGATTTGTTTATCTTGGGTTTGCTACGGCTGGGCTTGGCTGTTCTATATATATGATACATGGTAGCAACTAACATGGGAACCACTGTGTAGTTCTTGGTTACAGCTGCAGTTCAAGTTATTGAACTGGTTTATAAGTTACTCACCAGCTAGTAGTAAGCTGCATGGGTATTAGTCTATTTGCTGGCTGGATGAGGCCATGCCTTCCACCAAGTCTTATGACTGAAATGCTCTAAGATGTTGGTATGGGTTCACCAGTGCAGCTATGTTAATTTCCGCTGAGTTCAACCACAGAGTTGCATGTATATACCTACCTACATACATATATATACGTACATGTATGTATTTATCCTTACAATATATAGAACTATTTAGAATAGTACTACCTACATATATGAATATATACATGTATGTATTTATTCTTATAACATATAAAACTATTTAGAATAGTACTAGTAATATTAAAATAAAAATAAAAATATATTAAATGTAACTTTGGTATATAAATTTAAAACACATCAAACAATTATCAATAAATAAATAGATAATTAGGATATATTTTCCACAACAAGTTGAATTGTGATATTTCTATTAGGATTCAACTATGTATTTTTTTGAGTCAAACTCATTGGCCCATGTTTTATGAGTAGTAGTTCACACGAACCCATATCTCATGAGAATAAATTGAACACTTAGCACCCATTGGATCTAGGTGATGCTCATAGAGGTGAAGCACTAGGACTTGACCCATCTTTCATGAGTAGTGTTTTTACTAATTACCTAGCGCAAGCTAATTTGCAAGAGTAAGTTTTGTAGGAATAATTTATGTTGATCAATTTATTATATTTTTGTTATTTATAAATTATTAATTTATTGTAATATTGCTATCAAGATTCAACTATATGGTTTTTGAGTTGAACTTAGTTGACCCATGTTTCACGAGTAGTGGTTCGCACAAAACCATCTCTCATGAGAATAAATGGAATGTAAGGAAGCAAAGCCCTACATTAATCTTTGAGGGGACGATTATGCAAATTCAACTAACTATTGTAGAGATATCAAAATGCATAATAATTTAATCAAAATAACAATGAACACATAACACAGTGATTACTATGGGGAAGCCCTTCCGGGAGAAAAAGCCCACCCTCCAAAATCCACACATTGTATTCTCAAATCCAGAAGATTACAATACACTTGCAATGCAAATTCTTAGAAGAGCGCATCACCACAACTCGAATTTGGACTCAAACTTAGAGAGACTCCTTCTAGCACCAGTCTTGCAAACTGAACTCGATGATTCAAACACCTCCCCAAGCCCTCCTTGTATAGTGATTTTCCACTTGGAAACCATTTGTGATCTTACAAAACCATGGGCCAAAAACACGGGCAAAACAACTATGCCACATGTTACCCACTTGTCATTTGTAACTCCAAGAATACCATTTTTGTCCATAATTTTGTCCTCTAGTATAGATCTCCATAAAAGTCATATAATGAGTTGTTTACACTCTAAAAATAGCCCTTCTACATTGTTCTAGAGACTAGACACATTCTTAACAACTCATAAACCTATGGAAAACTACCACAAACAAATTATAGAATTTTTGAAAATTTTTCTATAGTTTTTTGAAAAAAGCTTGCAAGGTTGAGATACAATTCTCAATATTCTCCCACTTGTCGAACGCCTTGCAAGAGTCAAGGGATCCAAAGTTCATGGACTTAATTGCTAGGGGCCGAGAGGCCCATAGAATCCAAACACCATCTGAATTTCTCTGTGCTCACATACATAGTTAATGCATCAACAACATTCACCAAAGCCTCTACTTTTTCTAGCTTCACCTGGTCGTCTTCGACCATATCTCATACAAAATGATATTGTACATCAATGTGCTTGGTCCTAGCATGAAATGTTAGGTTCTTCGTTAGGAAGATTGCACTCTGACTGTCATTGTACCCCGTTTGAACTCTATGTCTGAACACAATCTCTTAAGCTAGATGACTTCCTTGTAGGTACGAGTAGCTGCCATATACTTTGCCTCTGTAGTGGACAAAGAAACCACATCTTGTCGCTTGCTCATCCAACTAATTGCACCACCAAATAATGTTAATACATATGCACTAGTGGATCTTCTTCTATCAACATTGCCAGCCCAATCTGAATCCACATAGCCTTGAATATATAGGGAATGCTCATTTCCTATTCCATGAAAACATATAGAGTACTCTAAGGTACCCCACAAGTATCTGAAAACACTTTTTACTGCATCCCAATGTGCTCTTCTTGTACTAGACATGTTATGGGAAAGTACTCCCAATGCTTGGGCAATGTTTGGTCTTGTACAAACCATAGCATACATCAAACTTCCAACAACACTCTGATATGGTACTCGACTCATCTCTTCCATCTCCAATGAAGATGAAGGACACTATGAACTAGAACTTAGCTTTGTTCTCATAGTAACAGGGATACTCAATGGTCTAGAATCCAACATATTGAATCTTCTCAGAATAGTACCATCATACTTACTCTGGCCTAGCCAAAGCTTTCTATTTTTCCTATCTCTTTTAATTTCCATTCCCAGAATGTACCTTGCTACACCAAGATCTTTCATTTCAAACTTTGCTGAGAACTAAGATTTTACTTCTGCAACCAATCCTTTTCCTTTGCCAATAAACAACATGTCGTCAACGTATAAGGCAATAACCAAAAAATAATCACCATCAGACTTGTAGTATATACAGTGATTAGATTTGGATCCCACAAATCCCAAACTTAGTACATATGTATCAAACTTCTGGTACCACATCCTCAGACTTTGTTTTAACCCATAAAAGGATTTCTTCAATTTACAGATCAAATGAATTTTACCTTTCACCACAGAGTGCTCTCGATGTGTCATATAAAATTCTTCCTCCACCTCTCCATGAAGGAAAGCTATTTTTACATCCATCTGCTCAACTTCCAGATCATAAGCAACTGCAATAGAAAGTAAAAACTGAATGGATGTCATTTTTGCTACAGGAGAAAAAATTTCACCACAATCAATTTCTGCAGCCTGGGAGTAACCTTTTGCAACCAATCGTGTTTTATACTTCTCAATGCTTCCATCTGAACCCATCTTCCTTTTGAACACCCATTTACAACCAATAGGCTTCTGTCCTTCAGGCAATGGTACAAGGTCCCATGTGTTATTCCTCTTAAGAGCTATCATCTCTTTTTCCATGGCTATCTTCCAAGGCTCTGAATTATTCATACCAAGAGCCTCTTCTATAGATTTTGGTTCATCAATATTAGCATTCAAAGAAAATATACGCCTCCAATCATCGGGAGAATATCCATACCTTTCTAGTTCTTTCCTGTCTACTAGACCTTTGAACAAGATTTGGTTTAGGTTTAGGTTCATGATCAAGTTCTTCCTCTTCCTCTAATGTTTCAGAACTCATAGAGCTCTCTTCAACAACTTGTCTTTCTAAGGGCCTCGATTCAACTTTCTCAGGTGTAGTAGAAAGTTGAATCACATCTTTCTTTTCTTTTATCTATTTTGGTTGTACTGTAATAGAAGAAGGCTTACTAAAAATAACACTTCTGGAGTAAAATGCCTTTTGTACAATAAGATCCCAAAGCTTGTATCCTTTCACACCATAACTATATTCAATGAAGATACATTTGAAATCTTTGTTGTCCAATTTTGTTCGCTTCTCCTTTGGCGCATGAGCATATGCCTCACAACCAAAAACTCTCAAATGTGTAAGTGAAGGCTTGTGGCCCAACCATGCTTCCATTGGTGTCTTATCAACAAGAGCTGATGTAAGAGACTTGTTTATTAGGTAGTAAGTAGTGGCTACAACTTCGGCCCAAAAATTTTGTTCTAGTCCAGCTTCACTCAACATACTCCTAGCCTTCTCCATCAATGTCCTATTCATTCTTTCAACAAATCCATTTCACTGAGGAGAATACAGAGTTGTCTTCTCTCTTTTAGTACCACAATCTTTACAAAATATGTCAAAATCATTGGAGCAATATTCACCGCCATTATCAGTTCTCAAACGCTTTATCTTCTTTCCAGTCTGCAACTCAACCATTGCTTTAAATTCTTTGAAATGACTGAAAAATTCAGCTTTACTTTTAAGAAAATAAACCCATGTTCTTCTATTGAAATCATCAATAAAGGAAACATAATAAACTGATTTATCAATAGAAGGAACATTAACTAGACTAAATACATTTAAATAGGTTAGATCCAAAATACATGAGGACTTATGAGAACATGAGTAAAACTAAACACAGTTTTGGCTACCATAGATAAAATGCTCACAAAAATCAAAATCAAGATTGCAGTCATTCAACCCATCAACAAAGTTTTTGTTCTTTAAGGTTCGTAGAACTTTCTCACCTATGTGGTTGAGTTTTTGGTTCCATAACATAGTCTTCTCTACAAGTAACTTTGATTCAGTAGATAGAGCACCCTTGGGTACCCAAAAACTATGACCATCTATTGAAAGAGAAACCCTCTCCTTCTCCAAAAAATTAGTCCTCTTCACAATCTTATGAGAAGTACTATTGCACTCAACCATGCATGCATTGAGTCGGTAAAATGTACCCAATCTACTTCCTCTTGCTATTACGATAACACCTCTCACCATTTTCACACCTTTAAAAAATTGTACATGCACACCCGCATCTATTAATTTACTAATAGATAACAAATTCGTTGCTAGTCCCAGGATATGCAAGACACTATCAAATCTTCTAATTCTACCATTAGAAAATTTCAAATGAATACGTCCACAACCAAGAATATTAAGAATTGTGTTATCACCCAAATACACCTTACCACCATCAAACTTTTCATATTTACTAAACCAATTTATATTAGGAGTCATGTGAAAAGATGCACTTGAGTCTATCAACCATGCATTGTCACTTGCATGAGTGGCCAAGGCTATGATGAAAGCATCTCCATCTTCCTTCTTGAACTCAAAAGTAGAATCTTGCTTCTTCTTCTTTTTCTTTTCCTCTTTGAAGTCCTTTCAGAAGTGTCTAGGTTTGCCACAATTCCAATAGATCACCTTGGACTTACTAGGAGATTTTGATCTCCCCTTATTCTTGGACTTAGAATGGCCAAGCTGCTTCTTGTTCTTGCCTCTTTCCTTTGGTCTTCCTCGAAAACTCAAAGCCTCTTTGACATTTAGAGAGACCTTCCTTCTCATCTCTCCATAAAATAGAGAACTAACAACATCCTCCATCTTCAAGATGACTGAAGTGCTCACTATGGCCATGACAAGGCTGTCCTATGAGTCTAGAAATGAACATAGCAATATTTGACACCTTTCTTCTTCATCCCTCCACACCCCAACTAAGGTCAACCAAGTCACCAACATATTAAAACTTTCTAGATGCTCAAAAATTTGTCCACCTTCCATTCTCATAGAATACAACTTCTTCCTCAAGAAAATCTTGTTCACAAGTGATTTTGCTTGATAGATCTCACTTAGCTTCTTCCAAAGCTTCTTCACGGTAGGTTCTTCATGGACATTAATTAATATAGAGTCTGCAAGACACAATCTTATGAGACTTTTAGCTTTTTTGTCTCTCACATCATACTCTATTACTAAAGTTGGATTTTTAGGCCTCAGCTTACTTTCATCAATTGCATCCCATAGATCCTGATCAATCAATAGATCTTCCATATTTAGCTTTCACATTTTAAAGTTTGTGCCAGGAAACTTCTCTACATCAATCCACCTTGATGTGGTTTCCATCTTTGCAATCTTGCAACATAGAAATAAAAACCTCTACACAAGCTCCCACTCAAACCTTGATTAGCTCAAAAAACCTTGTACCCAACAAATAGAACCAAAACTGGCTAGGCTCTGATACCACTTGTATGGAAGCAAAGGTGCACGAAATTGCTTCCTACACTAATCTTTGAGAGGATGATTATGCAAATTCAACTAACTATTGCAAAGATCTCAAGAAATACATAATAACTTAATCAAAATAACAATGAACATAGAACACAATGATTACCATGGGGAAATCCTTCTGGGAGAAAAACCCCACCCTCCAAAACTTGCACAATGCATTCTCAAATCTGGAAGATTATAATACACTTGTAATCAAAATAACAATGAACACATAACATAATGATTACCAGGGGGAAACCCTTCTGGGAGAAAAACCCCACCCTCCAAAACCCACACAATGCCTTCTCAAATCTAGAAGATTATAATACACTTGTAATGCAAGTTCTTATAGGAGTGCATCACCACAACTCGAACTTGGAATCAAACTTAGACTCCTTTTAGCATCAGTCTTGAAAACTAAACTTGATGATTCAAATACCTCCCCAAGCCCTCCTTTTATAGTGATTTTCCACTTGGAAACCATTTGTGGTCTTACAAAACCATGAGCCAAAACCATGGGCAAAATAACCATGCCACATATTACCCACTTGTCATTTGTAACTCCAAGAATATTATTTTCATCCATAATTTTGTCCTCTAGTATAGACCCCCATAAAAGTCATATAATGAGTTGTTTACACTCTAAAAATAGCCCTTCTACATTGTTCTAGAGACTAGATAAATTCTTAACAACTCATAAACATATGAAAAACTACCACAAAAAAATTCTAGAATTTTCTAAAAATTTTCTAGAGTTTTCCAAAAAATCTTGCAAGGTTGAGACACAATTCTCAACATGGAACACTTGCACTTTTTGGATCTAGGTGATGCTCATAGAGCTAAATCACCCAAACATGACCCATCTTTGATGAGAAATGATTTTATTAATCAACTTTGCAAAAGCTACTAGCCTGCAAGAGTAAGTTTTGTAGGCATATTATATATTGATCAGTTTATTACATTAGTATTATTTATAATTATTTATTGTGATATTAGTATCAGGATTCAACCTTGCAGTTTTTTGAATGAAATTCATTGACTCATGTTTCATGATGTTGGTGAATAGATTGTCCTTTCAACTAATTTAACAAATTTACTCTATACCCAAGGTGTGAAAAACACAAAATGCTCACAACAGTTGAGAAAATCTCATCTTATTTGACTTTCTCTCTAAATTTTAAAGTTACAACTCCCTTATTAGATTTGCAATGAATTCAAATTATCCTTTGCGCTTTTACCTGAAAGCCTATAAGGATCTCTCAACTACTCTTAGGTAGTGAGGTAAAAATCAATTCAAAAATCTCAAAGAAACATCCATTTGAATATACTTATATAGAAAATCTACTTTTAAAAGAATGAATAACATCACAAATTGATATCAATCATTCAAACACCATAATTGAAATGAACTTATAGTTATAATAGCAACCAATATCTCAAATTGTTAAACCATAGTTCACAAAGTAACAAAGATTTGAACACTTTGAACACTAAGTTTCAAAAGTAGAATCGGAGATGATTTATATATGTATATTAAACCTTTCCATGCACACAATCATTTGAAAGCAAAAAATCCATATACTATCCTTTGATTGCTACTTAAAAAGTACCTATTTTATTAGAGTTTTTATACCATCTACCTTCTAACTATCTATTGCTAACCCTAAACCAGTTTAATGCCCCAACATCTATAGTTTTTCCATACAAGTCCGAAAGGCCTCCATCAAAACCTGGCCATTTTGGTTAAAACAAGAAATAGTTATAAAACAAGAAAGTAGTTTAAAAATGAGCACCAAAAAGTAACTGAAAGCAATGGTTTAGTTCAAGCGTCATCACTAGTTTTCTCCTCCTCACCAATGGTCTAACATACTAGCTTCTAGCTTCAAAAAGTATTCATGAAATCTTGCATCATGTAGAGTGTGGATTCTTTAGGCTCAGTAATTGGGCTCTACATGCATCCTTCTACCATTTGAATTCCTTTATCTTTGAACTCTAACTTGGCATCAGGTTCTTGTTGAGACACAACATCGATTCAATACTTTCCAACGCAGTGAGATCATTGGCACTTGGTGATTCACCATCCCTGATTTGTTCCATAGCTTCATTGAAGCTCTCCGTTAGTGTCTTGACATCCATGTTCTCATCATTGAACTATAGGATCCTTGTAGGATTAACTACCTTGATATCCTTAAGGAGTTCTTCGTGCATTTTAGTAATCTTATTTTCTATGCCCTACACTTCTTTAATTGTCTCCTTGTAAACTAACTCCTTCCATCCCATGTTGTTCTTCATAATAAACAACATGCAAGGATCCATGTTTTTCATTGGGTTCTCATTTAGGAACTCGAGGACCCTTAACCTCTCGACTTCAACCACTTGAAAAACAACTACTTGACATTGACATAGCTCGATTTCCCAAGTTGGAACTAAAGTTTGGATCTCTCCCGGCAATGATTCTCCCTCATCATAGACATTAGTAAATTTTGAAATAAATTTATTACTTTCTTTTATGATGATTTCTACCTAGTCCTTCATGGCATTAGCTAACAACATCCCTTTTGCATCTGCTTCATTAATTTTTGACTTCCTGCCAAATTAGGATCAAAGGGCTATGGAACTTGAACAATCAATAATGCACCAAGGTTCATTAAGGAATTGATATATGTAGCCATTGTCATTACCATGCCTTTTAACTCCTTTTCTCTTTGCTATCCTTCTCATATTGTGTCAACATATGATCAGTAGAGAATTTAAAGAAATGATTACCGGTGCTCCTATTAATGGTCCCCAGTTCAACAAAGGTAACTTTGAAACCTTCATCATCAATATCCCTAGACTCCTTCTACTTGTAGGTAGCTATTTCACCAATGATTTTTCCTGTTATTAGATCTTTGGTAAGGTGAGCATCTGTCTTCAACATCTTTACCTTCGAACCCCTAGCCACATATTTAGTGACGACATCTTTCACCAGTGTGGACACTAGTTGCAAATTCCTTTTTTTGCTGATTGTGTTAGATAGCTAAGAAGGAATAACAAGGCTCACAGACATCGACTGGGCATCTCTAGTAGGAGTTAAGAATCTGGGCTGATCTACCTTAGGAGCCTTGATGAACTGAACATCACCGTCTGCACCATCTGAGAGATTGAGACCATCGTTCAAATCCTGTCCCTAAGTCAACATTCTCTCCTTCTAAAATTTATGTTGCTTCAGGGCTTGAGACTTAGACTAAGATCTAGTCCTTGGAGCCATAGTTTGCAAATGAAGGGGCATCTTCTTTTGTTTATCCTGAGCCAATATACTACCTGCAACATGAGAAAGTGGGACGTCAGATGGAGATGGTTTAGAAAAAGAAACCACCCCTAAAGAGGGTTCATTGATAATTCCTTTGCTCTTTTTCTTTAACCAGTCATTTATGAAGGTAAGTATAAATCTAGCCCTTAGATTGATGTCATCTTCCTCATCTTTATTCCAGTCAACTGTCAGAGACTTCAATTCACTAGGTTCTTCCCAGCCAGGTTCAATTATATCTGAGCCATCTTCAAGCACTCCCTCTATTTTGAACTTCAACCTAAAAGAATTAATTTGCTGGAAAGTCAGCCTTGAATGATCCTTTCTCAAAACTTCTCCTTCATCCTTACAATCTTGCCATAGGTCTTCCAACTGTGGAGTTGCTGGCGGGTGAACTTCAAGATCAAGAATTTGGACTACATACCCTTTACTGTTGAAACCCCTTCTGCTATGGTAAGAGCCAAAATTGAACCCAAGCAAATTACTCCCAATGATAGAAGTGTTGGTCATGCTACTACGAACCAACGAACCCAGCTTGATATGAAAAGTTGTTTCCCAATCCTCTTGCAGTAAATTATCCTTTATAATAGAGAAGAGTTGCCTACATATCTCAGCTAGAAAAAAATAGTCCAAAGCATATTGTGGCAACTTTATAGGTTCTTCTTTGAATCCACCTATCCTTAAGTACGTGAACCTGATAAATTGTATGAAGTGGCTTTCATATTGCTGAACTAACCTTTGGGCTTTAGGAGACAACCTAGGCATCAACATATTCTTCAGAGACACAAAAACATTCTCCATTAATAGGTCATGAACTTTCCTGAAATCTTCCAAGACTCTATCTTTCTGTAGCAGAGGGCAATACTAAAAAACTGTTATTTCTTCACTCCATACTCCATGAGGAAGAGGGGTAAGATCACAAGTATAGGCAATGTAGTAAGTTAAATAGGAAGCCATATAAAAATCTTCCCAGGATTCCTTAGCATGTTTGAGTTGAGCCCTCAATGAACTAGTAATAATCTCTGCCCAATCCATCCATTGTTCACCCTTGAAGATGATTTCTATATACCTATACATCCATTCCTCAAAAAGAAACACATAGGCTAAACCTCTGACTCTATGCAATAACACCACAAGGTCATGGATATGAGGTTTAAGGTGATCTTTTGTGATGACCTTGGGTAGCCTAGAACCTTTTCCATACATGGTCTCGGTCCATTTACTAGCCAGGGTATTGCGAAATTGGTTTGGGGTTTCTTGATATTCGGCCTAAGCTTGAATAGGGGAAAATGTAGCAAAGGTATTCTCTGGAAAACACAGTACATAAGCAATAGTGTCTCTTTAAATTGAGAGTATAGTGTTGCCATTTTTACTTACAATACTCTTGCTTCTAACATCGTAGTGATCAATACAAACTTGAAGAAGTTCAGGACTCACAAAGGCTGGCGGAGAAGTGGTAGCCTCAATTAACCCACTAGTTAGGACTTCCTTACACCCATTCACCTCATTAGCATATTCAAGAAAATTTTCTTGTAAATTCTCCAACTTAACCCCCTCCAAATTCGTATCAGAAATGAGTGGCTTTCTACATTCTAAACTTGAGACATTACCAAAGAAATGCAATACATACCTCATTCTTAATCAAACAATAAGGTTTCAAACGGATAATGCTAAAAATACAGAGATTTGCAAAACAAAACAAGAATTGCTAAGTTCTCATCTGTATTCTACTGAAAAATCAATGATTTTCTCTGTCTCCCTTAACAGCTTCTTCTCCATACTTTCAGTTCTTTGCATGAAAAATAGAAAAAGAAAGCCGAGCAAGTTTTAAAGGAAAAGTACTTATGTGCAGAAGTACATGCTCATTATAAGGCATTAATGACACATCACTCCTTGTTATTGTTCACACGTTCAAAAGCCTTGTTGCATAAAATTTCCATTTAATGATTTCTTTTTCAAATGTATTGGTAATGATTAGTTTTAATGCAACATCCAATCCCTTTTTTGGCTAAAGATTTCCCACTTTTCCCATAATGACGACTTTCCACATTGGGAATAGAGATGTCCTTTAGTTCATTATTCTCTGACATGACCATCAATTGCCTTGCAGGATGACAACACATCATACACTAGGATTTAATGTTGCCAAAACACCTCTGCCGTTGAGCAAGTTTGAACTACTTCAAACTGAGGTTCGAAGTGGTTCAAAGTGATTCAAAAGAAAACTCCAAGTTGATGCATATCACTTGCTAGAAAAACCATTAGCACAAAACCTTTGGTTGAACTGCTTTGAACTACTTTGAACCGAGGTTCAAAGTGGTTCAAGGGAAGAGATATCGACTAGGGAAAAAGGGACTTCAAATAATCACTTCGGGAGATGGTGAATACACAAAGTGACAAGGGAAAGACTTCAATAAATGGTTGGGAAAAAATTGAAGGAAAGACCTTTGAAAAATGGTGACTCAAAGAACTAATAACACTTGAATAGTGGCTCACATGAACCCAACTCTCATGAGGACAAATGGAACACTTCAGTAGTTGTTGGATCTAGGTGATGATCATAGAGGTGAAGCACCAAGACTTGACCCATCTTTCATGGGTAGTTCTTTTACTAATTACTTTGTGCAAGCTACAAGAGTAAGTTTTGTAGGCACTTGAACTTGCCTTTCATGCCTATATTAGTGAGACCCTGAAGATCCAACTTGCAAAGATCCAATTCCACTCCCTCTACCAGTATGAGACATCACTAGAGACAACAACACAGTTGACACCCTCCTACTACCACTACCGCCTCTATGGGTTACCCCTCTATTATGAGGTTGTTCTTTGTTTCTTCAACTTCTTAGCTATGTTTGGCTAGGTGGGGTTACCATCTTGGTCCTTCCACCCCCTCGGGATTGTTGAGGTTTCTGCTCATTCTTTCTCTATTTGCTTGGTTGGTTTTTGGTCACCGTTTGGTGTTGTTGTTGTTGAGTTTCCTTTGTTTCCTTGGTCCCTTTGACCTATTTTTGGTCACTTATTGGACACTAATAAAATTTATCTTTACTTTTACAATTTAAATTTTCAATTTGTTCAAAAATTTAAAATATAAATTTTTATTTTCTAATTATAAAGTAGGGTATATGTTGAAACAATGTGTTCATTGATTTTTCATTTTGTGAAATGTAGTGTTAAAATGAGCTCCCATAGTCACACAATAAATGAGGATGAGATGGAAATTCATCCTCATAGTGCAAGACAATCAAAATATGAAATTGGGCTTGAGGATAAGCCCAATGAGGGAGGTGAGCATGGGTCAAACTGGGAGAATGAAGGAACTTAGACTCTAAACTATGAAGGAATTCCTTTCCATTGTAGGGTTTGCTCTGGGACTGGACATCTTGCTGTGTGTTGTCCTGCATAATTGAGGAAATCAAAGAAAAGAACTTCTTGGTGGTCTAGGGTTTTTGTTCTCTGATACATTATAATATTAAGATTAATGACTGGGACCTGCTAATTTATGAATTTGTCTAGATTTACGTGCATCTGAATCTTTTTCTCATATGCCTCTTTAGGTCAGGCTCTCTAATCTTCCCCTTCACTTGTGGTTGGATGCAGTTCTAAAAGCTATGGGAGATACCATTGGTGACTTCCAAATGGTGGATTCTAAATCATGGATATATTTTGCATAACACTTATGCTTGCATCCTCATGGTGGTTGATTCTTTGAAGGGCCTCCCTGATAAGATCAAACTTGATGCCCCTAATGGTTCAAGGATTCAAAATCTAGACAATGAAGGAATTCCTTTTCATTGTAGGGTCTACTCTAGGACTGGACATATTGTTGTGCATTGTCCTGCATAATTGAGGAAATCAAAGAAAACACCTTCTCGGTGATCTAGGGATTTGGTTCAACATTACTCTATCCTTAAAGACTCTACTCTTAAGGATTCATCTATGGTTGTTGATGGTACCAATAGCTATGCTCCATTTGACAAGGCTTTTGGTTCATTATTAGATGTGGCTACCATGGTAGCCCCTACTTATGTAGGTTGGGTTCTTGCCCTACAGAGAATCACCATCCAATAATAACTTCTTTTGGATTCACTCACTAATGCAACTCATACATATTATGATGGTAATCAATATCCACTACAACTTGTTGTATTCTTTTTTTAAACAAATTATATGGGTCACAATTTTGATAAATTCTTGAAGGTTTTCCACCTAAAATTGGTCAAAATTTTGACCAACCCTTTGGTCATGACCATGGCATCCTGGTCATGGGATAGACCAGAATTGGATGATATTTTGACCAATGCTTGGAGATTTTCCACCAAGAACTGGTTAAGATTTTGACCAACCCTTTGGTCATGACCATGGCATCTTGGTCGTGGGATAGACCAGAATTGGTCAAAATTTTGACCAATGCTTGGAGGATTTCTACCTAGAATTGGTCAAAAGTTTGACCAACCCTTTTGTCATGACCATGGCATCCTTGTCATGGGATAGACAAGAATTGGTCAAAATTTCAACTAATGCTTGGAAGTTTTCCACTTAGAATTGGTCAAAATTTTGACCAACCCTTTGGTCGTGACCATGGCATCCTAGTTGTGGGATAGACCAGTTCATTGGTCAAAATTTTGACCGATTCTTGAAAGTTTTCAACCAAGATTTGGTCAAAATTTAGACCAATGGTGACCTATTAGGCTCATCTGAAATGCACTCTTTTCAACCAAAGATTTGGTCAAAATTTCAACCAATTAGAGGTTTGGTCAAAATTTCAACAACAAATATTGTGACACACTACTATTTCGCAACTTTGACCAACATGAGTCAAAATTTTGACCAAATTTCATCAAAAATTGGGTCAGAATTCACTAGTGTTGTGGACTCTCTTGGCTCTACCATTAAGGATAAAATACACATGAGTGCACGATAAAACATCCCTCCAAATTACCTTAATCTAACAAAGGTCATAGAAATCATCATTCTTCTCTAACTTTTTCTCCTCTTCATCAATTTTAGGGAATTTCTTGAAGGCCACATTCAAAATATTGGTCTCCTTGCTAAATTTAAGACCCTCCATAGGCAGATCCATAATCTCAGTGGTGAATTCCTCTAACAACTTCACAGTGACCCCATGTAGTGTAATCCTATCTTTAATCTAATTTTTGAAGGACTTTGTAATGTGTGGCTTATACCCTTGCAGTTTCTTGATATAAGTTGCGACTTTTGATTTTTTTAGGATATCCCTATTGGAAGCATGAATGTTGATGATAATTCTATGGGGGAGTATTGTAGAAATATGATTAGATCATTATCATGATGATATGTTACATTCATGACTATGTTTGTCATTGATGTCAATATAGCTATTTTTTGTGGTATCTGATAGAAGAACAATGGTAAAGATCAAGATGGTATGAATAGATCCTTGAGCATTTTCACTAAGAAAGGTTAAAGGGAGATAATACTAAGTGTCTAGTATATGAAACTACCTCAGAAGCATAAGATATTAATTCTAGAAGAAGTTATGCAAGTTTTGGTGAACAATGTTCTGAGATAAAATTTATAGAAGCATATTCTGGTAAACTTGTTATATCTCTTAGCAAAATTGACATTCTGAGAAGCCAAAGTTAAAGATGTATAGAAGACATCCTGGAGATGATGTGGCTAAGCTTGCACATCATGATGTCACACATATGAAAAGATATTCAATTTACATGGTGAAAGATTAATGTTATCACTAAGTGTAACATGTTCTTAATGAGGTCCTATAATAATTAATTGAGAAGGTGTAATAGTTGACTCAGGGAATTGTTTTATGGATTTGGTATAAAGGAAGGAAATTTTCCTTTATCATGTAAGAAATTTATAATGATTGCAGGAAGCATGAAGAGTAGAATGTGAAGATAAGAAGAGTAGAGTGAAGTTGGAGAGAATTTCATTCTCGAGGTTTTATTGTGAGATCCAAGGTTTGATATTTGGATTTGAGGTTCATGACCTAGTCTACAAGGTATGATAGTAATTGGTCTAGTTGATAGGATAGAGGAAAGAGGTTAAAGTATAGTATAAACACTTATTCTACAAGGAATAGTTGAGAGATCAGTTGGATAGTGAGTTCAGTGGTCTTTCCCTAGAAGCTATTTGGATAGTGGGTCCTTCTACCTTCTACAACTCCTACTAGGGTTAGAATCTCCTAATAGGGATTCAAAGTCTCCTAAAATAGACTTATATGTACTAAATATTGTAATAGACCCTACTAGGGTCCACCCTCTAACAAGGAATATGTATGTTAGTACATCATGTTGTGGGCATCATTCCCACCGGGGTTTTCCCTCTAATCAAGGGTTTCCCTAGTTAATAAATCTGGTGCAATTGTGTATATGCATCTTGTTATGGTTATTGTTTACTTTGATTGAATGGTTAAGATTAATTAAGGTTGATAATTTATTTAATTAGATAACTGATTCACCCCCCCCTCCCCCCCCCCCCCCAGTTATCTTGGTGGACTATTGTTTCTAACAATTGGCATTAAGTATCGAGTCTATGAAGATAAAGTTTAACAACTTTGGGAGATCCATGGTGAACATATTTAGAAAGGATAGTCCTAAGTCAGATAGAGGAAATCTTGACACCCAAATGATGGAAATTCTTGGTGAGTTACTAGATTTGTGTAAAGAATAGAGCATTGAGTTTTCAAATCTAGAATCATTATGTTGTATACAAAAGAATAGAAGCACAAACAAAGATAAATCTAGGTTTAAAGAAGACATGAAGATAAAGGAAGGTATTTATTTGTTTACAAAAAGAGAGCCAGAAGGTAAGAAAAATTTTGTTTGTTGGACATGTATAAAGTTTGGTCATTTTTCAACTAGATGTCCTAAAAGATTAAGAAAAACTAGAAAGAGTTCACTTTATGTTAAAGATGAAGAATCTAAAGCAAGTATAGAAAGATTCTTGAATGACTATAATGTTGAAAATATTGAGCCTAAATTGGTTAATGAAGAAGAAGTAGTAGAAGAGATAGGCTTGGAAAATATTATTGAAAGTGCAAATGTAGGAGTTGATGATAAATCCAGGATAGAAGAAAGAGTAGTTGATTACAATTCTGATGATGAGAATGTTGTTA
Source organism: Cupressus sempervirens (assembly GCA_028749045.1). Classification (NCBI taxonomy): domain Eukaryota; kingdom Viridiplantae; phylum Streptophyta; class Pinopsida; order Cupressales; family Cupressaceae; genus Cupressus; species Cupressus sempervirens. Next base: position 530,457,527 of record CM053787.1, read on the forward strand.
CTAAACCAAGGAATGATGAAGTATTATTTGAGAATAAAAATGATTTGTAGAATGAAGGTTAGCAAAGGCAGGAACAAATCTCAAAACCTTCAAGAGAGCTAAGAGTTGAGATAACAACTCCTACTTCTTGTAAGAATATGACAAAGAATCATCCACCAGAGTAGATCATCAAAAGCAGAGATAAAGGTGTGATGAAAAGAAGTAGAATCAATGAAGAACTACGCCTGATATCTCAAGTTGAACCAAAGAATGCAGATGAGGCATGTAAAGATGACTACTAGAAGCAAGTTATGAAAGAAGAATTGGATTAGATAGTGAAGAATGAGACATGGGAATTGGTCCCCAAACCAATAGAAAAGAATATGATAGGAATAAAATGGGTATTTAGGAACAAGGTGAAGAAGGAACAAAGCAAGATTGGTATGTAAAGGTCACACATAGAAAAAAGGAATAGAGTATGATGAAACCTATGCTCCCATGGTAAGAATAGAAGCAGTAAGGTTATTCTTAGCCTATGTAGCACATAAGAAATTAAAAGTGTATTAGATGGATGTTAAGTCAACATTTTTGAATGAAGACCTTGAAGAAAAAATATACATAGAACAACCTGAAGGTTTTCCTTTAACAAATGACAAGGATGGTACATAGATTGAAGAAAGCATTGTATGGATTAAAGAAAGCACCCAAAACTTAGTATGCAAGGTTGGACAAGCATTTAAGTAAGCTTGGATTTAGCAAAGGTATGATAGACAATAATCCATATTGGAAAGAAATAGATGATGGATTGATGATTTTGGTAATATTTGTTGATAATATCATATTTGGAGGAAATGATGATAAAATTGACAAGTTTATAGAATAAATGAAGAAGGAATTTGAAATGAGCATGATAGGAGAGATGAAATACTTCCTCGGATTATAGATTATGTAGGATAAAGAAGAAATCTTTATTTCTTAGACTAAGTATTTGAAAGATCCACTAAAAATGTTTGGTTTGGAAACATGTAAACCAGTTGGAACACCTATGGTAATTGGACACAAGTTATCTACAAAGGATGAGCCACCTACTATTGAGAAAAAGAAGAACATATCTATGATTGGAGGGTTGCAATATTTGACTCACACAAATGCAATTGGAATCGTTACAAGATTTCAAACTAATCCTAGAGAAGCACATTATGTAGCAGTCAAAAGGATATTTAGATACCTCAAAGGAACACCAAAGTTTAGATTGTGGTATAAAAGATCTAATGATTTCATTTTAATTATCTTATACTAATGTTGATTGAGCAGGCAGTATGGATGATAGAAAGAGAACTAGTGGTGAAGCCTTCTTTCTTGGAGGAAGATTGGTTTCTTGGTTAAGCAAGAAGTAGAACTGTACATACCTCACAAAGTAAAATAGAGGTAGAATCTGTTGCAATAGTAAACAATTATAATCAAGTTATTTGGATGAAGCAGATGGTGAAGGATATAAGGATAGAATTTAGTGAACCTATTATCATACATTGTGATAACACAAGCACAGTGAATATGTCTAGGAATACAGTATTACATTCTAATACCAAGCATAGTTCTATCAAATATCACATGTTGAGAGAGAAAGTTGTAGAAAAGGAAATTAGATTGATGTAAGCACCAAAGAGAAGATTGCAGATTTTTTACCAAGCTTCTTCCCAAAGAGACTTTTGAGTATTTGTGAGGTATGCTAGGGGTTATTGATGCAGGAGCATCCTGGGTTTCCTTGCAATCCTGTACTTTGATCTTTTTACCAGTGTCTACTGAGTTCTTAGTTACTGTTGAGTTCCTCTGGTTGCCAAGTGAACTCTTTGGATGCCGAGTCATTCTTAGTCACTGTCGAGTTCCTTGGTTACCGAGTGAATTCTTTGGATGTCGAGTGAATCTTTTGGTTGTTGAGTGCCTTTGGTTGTTGAGTGATTTTCTTTGGTTGCCAAACATTGGAGGATGCCGAGTTCATAGTTACTATCGAGTGATTTTTTGGATGTCGAGCTTGTGTGGATGTTGAGTGCTAGTTTTCATTTGCTAAGTTATTTGTGTTTGGTTCTAGTTAGGGCCAACTCTGCTTGCTTCTAATTTTTGTTACGTAGCTAATATTTGTAAAGAGATGACTTGTGGCCTTTCTATGTTCCAAAATATTCTATAAGCCATTTTGGCAAGTATTTAAGAAAATCTAAGGTTAGGTTTTAGGGCAGTTAGGGAGAGGAGATAGAAGCTAGGGATCAGATTATGAAAAGAATATAGGTGCTTGAAAGTGAGAATTTAAAGATTGTAATTTGTATTGGTTATAACTCAGAAGGCCTTACAACTGGGCATTTATGAAGATATTTTGATAAATTAATAAAAGTATTTCACTCTTCTTCCTCCTTTGGTTGTTATTCTTTGTGTTTGCTTCCATTGTGTTAACTCTTGCAGGGTCGATTTGGATAGCTAGGTGCGTCTTTGGCCCTAGTTTTCCCCATCCTTCCTTGTGTTAGGTGGTATAAGAGCCTAAGGTTCATCTTTGTGGAGATTGGATCGTGTAGAACCCTGATTCGAATTTGGTTGTAGGGTGGAAGATCTATAGAGTTGACCTATAACTTGCAGAGGGTTATGATCTTGCAAGAACCTAATTTGTAAAGATGGTTTGTGGTAGAGGAAATGTTGATAATGCCATATTGAATCAATTGAGACAAATTGTAGCCATATTAGATTCTGTGGAGATAACCCAGAGGAGAGGAGCACATCTTGATGATGTAAGTGATGATGAAGTAGCAACACCAAACCATAATCTAGAACTTGAAGAAGATCAAGATGAGGAAAGATTGTTGCGAGTTTTGTCTAGGAAAAATTCAAAACCTACTATAGAAGTTGTTCCTTATGATGAAAAATTGGATACCAATGTTGTGTTGGATTGGATCTTAGATATGGAAAAATTCTTTGAGTATGAAAACACTCCTGATAATAGAAAGGTAAAGATTGCAGGTACTAGGCTGAAAGGTATTGCTTTGCTATGATGGGAGCATTTGCAAATTGATAGACAAAGGAGAAGAAAGGAGAAGATCAAAACTTGGCCAAAGATGGTGAACAAGGTAAAGAACAAATTCCTTCCTACTGATTACCAAGTTAGCTTGTTAAGAAAGATGCATAATTTGAAACAAACGGACATGATTGTGAAAGAGTATACCAATGAATTTTATAGATTGGATATCAGATCTGGACATGTGGATGATGATGTTGAGAAAATTGCAAGGTACATAAATAGATTGAGATTTGAAATACAAAATGAAATAAGTTTTGTGAAGTTGGAAAGTTTGGAAGAAGCATATCAATATGCCTTGAAAGATGAGGAGATCTTGAAAAAGAAGCATGAACAAAGATAAAGAGGTAGAGATGGTAGATTCTAAAGAGGCAGAGGTAGATCTGATGGTGAAGGTGGCAGATTTGAAAGTTTTGTGTAGGATAAAAGCAAATCTGAATGGAAGAATGATGAAAAAGACAAGACTAAGTGGAAAGGTGGTTACTCATACCAAGGAGCTATTGGATCTTATCGAGGAAGAGGTAACTCTTATCCTAGAGGTGGTTTTTGTGGTAATTGTTTTAGATGTGGTAAAGAAGGGAATAGATCTTTTGAAAGTGGGAAAAATAATAGAAATGTTGTGATTCAAAAATTTATTGAGAGTTCACCATGTGGACCTAAGGCAGGAGAAAATCTGATGGTGAGAAGAAACTTATGTAATAAGGGAAGTGATGAGAAACCTATCCTTAGAAGAAGTCTTTTCAAGACCAGATGTAAGATGGCTAGAAAATGTTGCAAGGTAATAATTGATAATAGAAGTTCTACAAATTTGGCATTATAAGAGCTAGTTAAAAAATTACAATTGCAAAGGCTGAAGCATTCTAAACCTTATCATGTTTCATGGATCAAAGATGAGCATAATATATTGGTAAATGAACAATGCCTTGTGAAGTTCAAAATTGGACATTACTTTGATGAAGTTTTGTGTGATATTATGCCTATGGATTGTTGTCATATTTTTTTGGGTAGACCTTAGCAATATGATAGATATGATGTACATGATGGAAGATTGAATCAATATATTGTTCAAGTGAATGGGAAGAAACAAACATTGTTGCCTTTGATTGAAAATCCAGATGAGGTTAGTTTTACTACAATAAAAGTTTGCATGGTTAATGGGAAATAATTTTGAAAAGGAAGTGAAGAAGAATCAAGTTTGTTTTTCCATAGTTCCTAGTGGACCGTGTGTTGGTAATAATGACTGAGCAGCAGAAATTGGTAATGACTGAGTGACAGTAGATAGTGATAGCCGAGTACTAGTACAAATTATAGAATTATTGAATGAGTATAAGGATATTTTTGCTGATGATATACCTAATGGTTTACCTCCATTAAGAAGCATAAGTCATTGTATGGACCTGATTCTTGGAGCTAGTTTTTCGAACAAAGCACCATATAGATTGACACCTACAGAGAATGAAGAACTTAATAGGTAAGTGCATGAGTTGTTGCAGAAAGGTTTGATTAGGGAAAGCTTGAGTCCATGTGTTTTACCTGCTATATTAGCACCTAAAAAGAATGGAGAATGTGTATTGATTCCATAACTATTAACAAGATCAAAGTGAAATATAGGTTTCCTATGCCAAGGATGGATGACATAATGGATTGTTTGAGTGGAGCAAAGTATTTTACCAAAATTGATTTAAAGAGTGGCTATCATAAGATTAGAATTAGACAAGGTGATGAACATAAGACTGCTTTCAAGACAAAAGATGGTTTGTATGAATGGTTGGTTATGCCTTTTGGTTTGACTAATGCACCTAGTACTTTCATGAGGTTGATGAATGAAGTTATAAAAATATTTTTGGGTAAGTTTGTGATTATTTATTTGGATGATATTTTGATATTTAGTAAGACTAAGAAAGAACATCTTGAGCATATTAGACAAGTATTGTAGAGGTTGAAAGAGGAAAAGTTGCTGATTAATTTGAAAAAGTGTTCTTTTATGCAAGAGGAGATTTTGTATTTAGGATTTGTGATTTCAGCTAATGGTTTGAAGATGGATCTTGAGAAGATTAAAGCAATTTTGTGATGGCCTACACCTGAGAATGTGGGTGAGGTCATTTCATGGTTTGGCTAGTTTTTACAGAAAGTTTATAAAGAATTTTAATTCTATTTTTAATGCTATGACTAAGATAATGAGGGGAAATAAAAATGAATTCAAGTAAAAACATAAAGTTTATAAGAGTTTGGAGACTTTGAAACAAAAGGTTGTTGAATTACCTATATTGGCTTTGCCTGATTTCAACAAAGTATTTCAATTTGAATGTGATGCAAGTGGTAATGCAATAGGAGCTATATTAAGTTAAGGTAAGCCTGTTTCTTTCTTTAGTGAGAAGTTGAATGATGCTAAAAGGAAGTTTTCTATGTCTGATCAAGAATTTATGCTATTGTTCAATCTTTGAAGAAGTGGAGATATTATTTGATTGCTAAGGAGTTTGTGTTGTATACTGATCATAAAGCTTTACAATACTTGGGAAGTCAACATAAATTGAATCAAAGACATATGAAGTGGGTTGAGTATTTGCAAAATTTTACATTTTTTACTAAGCATAAGAGTGGAGTTACTAACAGAGTTGCTAATGCATTGAGTAGAAGACATTCTTTGTTGACTGAAATGAAGGTTGAAGTTCTTGGTTTTGATGAAATGAAACAATTATATGATGCTAATCCTAATTTTTCTAAGGCGTGGAGAGAGTGCAAAGCACCAAATTTGATAGATCAAGTAAGTATGATGAATATCTCATTCAAGAAGGTATGTTGTTTAAAGGTATTTAGTTGTGTATTCTTAGAAGTTCTATGAGGTTGAATCTAATTAAGGTAAAGCATAGTGGTGGATTGGCTAGACATTTTGGAATTGATAAAATATTGAGTTTGATGAAAGAGAAGTATTATTGGCCAAAAATGTATAATAATGTTCAAAACTTTGTAAAGAGTTGTGGATTTTGTCAAATTATAGAAGTAGTGAGTCAAAATATTGGTTTGTATACACCTATTACTATTCCTGAGAAACCTTTGAGTGGCATTAGTATGAATTTTGTTCTTGGATTACCTAAGATGATAAAGGGGTATGATTCCATATTTGTTGCAGTAGATAGATTTTCTAAGATGACTCATTTCATACCATGTAAGAAGACATTAGATGATGAGCATGTTGCTGAAATTTTGTTTAAAGTGATTGTGAGATTGCATGGATTACCAAGAAACATTATTTTTGATAGAGATAATAAGTTTGTTGGTTATTTTTATAAAAATTTGTGGAAGAAGATGGGTACTGAGTTGAAGTTTAGTTCTACATTCCATCCACAGATAGATGGATAGTTAAAGGTTGTGAATAGAAGCTTGGGTAATTTGCTAAGATGTTTAGTTGGGAATAAGTCAAGTAATTGGGAGATGGTATTGGCTCAAGTTGAATTTGCATATAATAATTCTATGAATAGGAGTACATGGAAGACACCTTTTGAGATTGTTATTGGAATGCAGCCTAGAGGTATATTAAATTTGAGAGCTATTGCTAGTGAAGAAAAGAGAAGCAATGTAGGAGAAGAAATTTTTCATTATATGGAGTCTTTGCATAAGGAAGTGAAGTTGAGGTTGGAACAAAGTAATTAGAAGTATAAGGAGAATTCTGATCAGTCTAGAAGACATCATGATTTTGAAGTTAGTGATGAGGTGATAGTTCATCTAAAGAAAGGAAGATTTCCAGTTGGAACATATAGTAAGCTAAAGATGAAGAAGTTTGGACCTTGTAAGATCTTGAAGAAATCTAACAGTGGAAATGCTTATGAAGTTGAGTTACCTAATGACATGGATTTATCTCCTATATTCAATGTTGCTGATCTATATAAGTATCATGAGTCAGATGATGAAGTTTTTGTACTTGATGATTACCCTAAGAAATAGATTGAAGAAGTTGAACAGATATTGAGTCAAAGAATTTGCAAGAGCACAAGAGGAAAATATTACTATAAGTATTTGGTGAAGTGGAAGAATATACCTATTGAAGATGTTACATGAATTTCTCAATCTGAGTTGGATTTAACTCAGGTTGTGACACTTGCATAATTCTAGAGAATCATTTTCTCCAACCCTAGTTGTCTGATGCAGGAGCATCTTGGGTTTCCTTGCAATCCTAAACTTTGATCTTTCTGCCAGTGTCTACCAAGTTCTTAGTTGTTGCCGAGTTCCTTTGGTTGCTGAGTGAACTCTTTAGATGATGAGTCATTCTTAGTTTCTGCCAAGTTCCTTTGGTTATCGAGTGAATTCTTTGGATGCCAAGTGAATCCTTTAGTTGCTGAGTGCCTTTGGTTTCTGAGTTATTTTCTTTGGTTGTCAAGCATTAGAGGATGTCAAGTTCATAGTTTTTGCTGAGTGATTCCTTTGGATGCTGAGCTCATGTGGATGCTAAGTGCCAGTTTTCATTTGCTGAGTTGTTTGTGTCTGGTTCCAATTTGGGCCGACTCTACTTACATTTAATTTCTATTAGGTAGCTAATATTTGTAAAGAGTCAACTTATGGCCTTTCTATGTTCTAGAATCTTCTATAAGCCATTTTGGCAAGTACTTAAGGAAATCTAAGGATAGGTTTTAGGGTAGTTAGGGAGAGGAGATATAAGCTAGGGATCAGATTGTGAAAAGAAGATAGGTGCTTGAAGGTGAGAATTTGAAGATTGTAATTTGTATTGGTTGTAACTCAGAAGGCCTTATAGCTAGGCATGTATGAAGGTATTTTGATGAATCAATAAAAATATTTCACTCTTCTTCCTCCTTTGGTTGTTGTTCTTTGTGTTTTCTTCCGTTGTGTTAACTCTTGCAATGTGGATTTGGATAGCTGGGTGTGCCTTTGGCCCTAGTTTTCCCCATCCTTCCCTGCATTAGTTATGCCCCTTCCTACATCAATGTAGATGATGCAAGAGTGCATCATTCTAGCATTACAGAGCATTATTTTTTTCTAAATGGAATGCTAATGCTTCTTGTATGGGGGAGTATTTGTGATGGATAGAGTCATCTAGGACTCTTGTTGGATGTTATTTTGAGTAGTGCCTTTAGACACTTGATCAAGCAAGAGATAGTTGTTGTAGAGATTGATGGTTGCTGAAACCCTTGACATTGATGTTAAACGGGGAGAGATTACATCATGAAAAATAGTTTGATATAAGAAGATTGATATAGAGTACATTGAGGCATATCAATGGAGAGAATGATTGATGAAGAGAATTTTAAAAGAAAGGATAACAATCTTTTACAGTTGGTATTTTTGGAACTAGATGTTTTTCATCTATATTGCCATCAATGCCAAAGGGGGAGATTTTCGAAAGCATGAATGCTGATGATACTTCTATGGGGGAGTATTGTAGAAATATGATTACATCATTATCATGATGATATGTTATATTCATGATTGTGTTTGTCATTGATGTCAACATAGCAATTTTTTGTGGTATCTGATAGAAGAACAATAGTAAAGATCAAGTTGGTGCAAATAGATCATTGAGCGTTTTCACTAAGCAAGGTTAAAGGGAGATACTACTATGTGTCTAGTATATGTAGCTAACCTCAGAAGCATAAGATATTAAGTCTAGAAGAATTTATGCAAGTTTTGGTGAAGATTTTTCTAAAATTTTTATAGAAGCATGTTTTGGTAAACTTGTTATACCTTTTAGCAAAATTGATATCCTGAGATGTCAAAGTTAAAGATGTATATAAGACATTTTGGAGATGGCGTGGTTAAGTTCTCTCATCATGATGTCACACATATGGAAAGATATTCAAGTTACAAGGTGAAAGATTAATGTTATCACTAAGTGTAACATGTTCTTAATAAGGTATTATAATAATTAATTGAGAAGGTGTAATAGCCAACTCAAGAAATTATTTTATGGATTCAGTATAAAGGAAGGAAATTTTCCTTTATCATGTAAGGAATGTATGAATGATTTCAAGAATCATTAAGAGAGGAATGCGAAGATAAGCAAAGCAGAGTGAAGTTGGAGAGAATTTCATTGCCAAGATTTTATTGTAAGATCCAAGGTTTGATATTTGGATATGAGGTTTGTGAAATAGTCTACAAGGTCTAATAGTGATTGGTCTAGTTGAAAAGATAGAAAAAAGTGGTTAAAGTAAAGTATAAACAATTATTCTGCAAGGAATAGTTGAGAGATCAGTTGGACAGTGAGTTCAGTGGTCTTGCCCTAGAAGCTGTTTCGACAATGGCTCATTCTACCTTCTACAAGTCCTAGTAGGGGTAGAATCTCCTAATAGAGATTCAAAGTCTCATAATAGGGACTCATATATACTAAATGTAGGGTCCATCCTCTAACAAGGAATATTTATTATAGTACATCATCTTGTGGGCATCATTCCCACCAGGGTTTTCCCTCTAATCAAGGGCTTCCCTAGTTAACAAATCTGGTGTAATTGTGTATGTGCATCTTGTTATGGTTGTTGTTTACTTTGATTGGATGGTTAAGATTAATTAAGGTTGATAAAATTTTTAATTGGATTATTGATTTATCCCCCCTCTCAATTATCTTGGTTGACTATTATTTCTAACAATCCATACATCTAAATTCACGTTCCATTCTTTGTAGTTATTTGACTTGCTTTCTTGGTTCCCCTCCCATCTTAGTTTTAGGCTTTGCAACTACAAGTAATCTGATAAATGGTAACCAAAAGAAATGTAAAGTGTTATTGATCTCTAAGAAACCTTTAACCTTACATTTGTGCCAAGTAGAATCCATAATTATACAAAGGTACCACTTAGGAATACTCAAAAAATATTCCATAAACCCATCACTTCCCTTAATAAATTCCTCAATCTTGCATGATTCTTCCTTCACTAGCATGTGTCATATCATAATTAACAATTATTGTCAACTCCACATCCTTTCTTAGGCCATCTTGCAAACTCAACTTTGTTTCCCTATAGAACACTTGATTCACAGTCTAGTAAATAGCTTTGTTGCCCTCCCAAAGAATATGAGAAATAAAAACATTATCAAATTTATTCATAAGGTCTTTTATTTCCATTATACTTCCCTCACTACTCTAGGTTATCAGACTCTTGTTATTCAACATGTTAATAATATTAAGAGAGTCTCATTCTGAAAACCAAATTCCACTACCATCCTCATAGTGAACAAAGCAGTTGTTGACTTTACTTTATGATTAGTAGAATTGCCTATAAGTATTGCAATAGAATCCACAACCCTACTGTAATGGTCTCCTAAAACACCTCCACATCCAACTTTTCTAGGATTTGCTTTAGCTAAACCATCAAAATTACCTTTAATCCATCCCATAGGTGGAGACCTCCACTTTACATTATGTCTGTAATCCTCCTATTTTGTTGTAATGCCTTTAGTATTCATAGGATTACTAGTTTGAATCTCATCAAACATTTTTCTCTAAGATTTGAAGTTATTTTTTTATAGATTTGATAATATCTTGGTCTAAAACCCAATCCAGAGTCTCTTTACTTATGAAAATTCTATTATTCCCCTCCTTCCATATACCTCACTAGAGACGAGGGAGAGAAATCTTCTAAAGAAAACCAATATCAACATCCTTAGTTGGACATGTCCAGCCTTGGGAATATTGATCAATGTTATTGTGTTGAACCCAAGCTAGATTCTAGTAGCGAAGGAGGTGGCTCTATACATTTTGGATAAAACTATAGTTTAGAAAAAAGGTGCTTTCTATCTTTAAAGTCCATCTTACAAAGAAAACATTTGTTGACCAAGTAGACCCCTCTATTTTGCAAATTATCTAGAGTTAAAATTTTGTTTTGAAGGAAAAAAAAAGTCCAAAAAAAGATATTGATTTTAGGAGTAAGCTCTTTAATCCATGCTTTAGCCCACATAGGAGTATTTCCTTTGTCCTCTAATCAAAAAATAAATGATACCTTGAAACATCCTCTTGGTTCAATCCCCCAAACCAAAATATCTTATTTTTGAGGGTAAAGGTTTACAGCATTCAAGGCCAACTAGATGCTGGAAAAATCATGATTAATCATAGCAATATTAACCCATTTATTGTGAACCCAGTAAATCTCCACAAAATCACCATAAACATATTCATACCTATCAACAAAAGTCCTATCCTCAAAATCCTCAATTAGAGGATGATCCAAAAGCCATTCATCATTCGAAAACTTGATCTTGCTCCCATTACCTACTTTCCATTTACATCCTTTATTTAAAATATGTTTAGCTCCTTGAACCACACTAAAAATTGTAGAAGAAGAAGCAACAACAAGGTAGGAAAGAAAACTAGAAAAGGAAGGACCCTCATAAAGGTAATTATATTTCCAAATAGAGCTCCCTTCCTTTTTATCATGATAGACTCTCTAACTTTGTTTAGCTAATAATGCTTTATTCATACTTCTAATAGATCTTATACCTAATCCACCTTCCAGATTCCATTTACAAATATTTTCTCATGCAATTAAAGACAATCTCTTCTTTTTCTCCATTCCAGACCAAAGGAAATTCCTTTGAATATTATCAATCTACAAATTTAGTTAGAATCCTAAAGAGGCTCAAAACATATGTGGGAATATTTTGAAGACATGCTTTGAGGAGAGTGAGTTTACTAGCTTGACTCAACATATTACCTTTCCACCCAACCAATTTCTTAACAAGATCCTCACAAAAAATTTATGAAGGATTCAACCCTAATGGTAAGCCAAGATAAGAACATGGAAAAGATCCTATAGAGTGTAATCACCTAAAAATGGTCATCTAGACTATTAGCCCCCTTCTCAGCATTTTGGCTAAATTAATTTAATCATTTACCTAGACCAAATTGCTAATAATCAATTTATTTGATTATAACCTATAGTTTGACTATGCTATCCTAAGTTCATTATTTGATTAAAAGAACATGTCCCCTTTTAATTAAATAAAAGACCCCATTCTTCTAACCCACTTAAAGCGCACACATAAAGTCCTTTTTCTATTTTAAAATTAAAAGAAAAGGCTTGTGAGACTTTTGTCTTATTTGACAAGTCAACTTATATTCTATTGGTTGACTTGTGTGTGCACATGGATCACTCCTATTTTAGAATTCAACCATTGATCATCCACCATCTTCATCTTGATCTCCACCTTCTATACATTTTTAAAAGGGAGAGAGCTTTCCCCCTCAAAGGATCCATCCCTCATTTGAATATTGTCATGCTGTAGGTTTTCTAACAGGTTTCTTGGGAGCTTTGTGGAGAACTTCTCCTTTCTTGTCTCATTCTCTCATTCCATCATATTAGCATAAGATCATATGGCATTCTTAGCATAGTTGCATTTTAATTCAACTTTGATTGCTTGCAATAATCTCACATAGTTTAAATATTTGGTTTTGTAACAATCTCATACATGCTTAGCATAGCTGCATTTTGCATTATCATCTTAGCTTAGTTTCCATACTTGCATTCCATTCTTTAGGGATTCCTTGAAGATATTTGCACTCTTGCTCTTGTCTCAAAGAACCTTCCATTTCATGGTTTACTAGCAAGAAGTACATTTCTAAGGCTTGGCTGAGAGCCTTCATACTGAAATACTAACTCCTTGCACTCCATGGATAGGGAGCTCTAAGCTGGCATCTAAGCATTCCAACTCATGGAATCGTTTGGATAGAATGGTTTAGAGTGTGACACTTTTGAGTGTACATTTTTATCCAAATGATCCAAACTACAGGAACTCTCCCACCGTGGGCAAAAAAAATGTACACTCAAAAGTGTCACACTCTAAACCATTCTATCCAAATGATTCCATGAGTCGGAATGCTTAGATGCTGGCTTAGAGCTCCCTATCCACAGAGTGCAAGGAGTTAGTATTTCAGCATGAAGGCTCTCAGCCAAGCCCTAGAAATGTACTTCTTGCTAGTAAACCATGCAATAGGAGGTTCTTTGAGACAAGAGCAAGAGTGCAAATACCTTCAAGGAATCCCTCAAGAATGCAATGCAAGTATGGAAACTAAGCTAAGATGATAATGCAAAATACAACTATGCTAAGCATGTATGAGATTGTTACAAAACCAAATATTTAAACTATGTGAGATTATTGCAAGAAATCAAAGTTAAATTAAAATGCAACTATGCTAAGAATGCCATATGATCTTATGCTAATATGATGGAATGAGAGAATGAGACAAGAAATGAGAAGTTCTCCACAAAGTTCCCAAGAAACCTATTAGAAAACCTGTAGCATGACAATATTCAAATGAGGGATGGATCCTTTGAGGGGGAAAGCTCTCTCCCTTTTTAAAGATGTACGGATGGTGGAGATCAAGATGAAGATGGTGGATGATCAATGGTTGAATTCAAAAATAGGAGTGATCCATGTGCACACGCAAGTCAACCAATAGAATATAAGTTGACTTGTCACATAAGACAAAAGTCTCACAAGCCTTTTCTTTTAATTGTAAAATAGAAAAAGGACTTTATGTGTGCACTTTAAGTGGGTTAGAAGAATGGGGTCTTTTATTTAATTAAAAGGGGACATGTTCTTTTAATCAAATAATGAACTTAGGATAGCATAGTCAAACTATAGGTTATAATCAAATAAATTGATTATTAGCAATTTGGTCTAGGTAAATGATTAAATTAATTTAGCCAAAATGCTGAGAAGGGGGCTAATAGTCTAGATGACCATTTTTAGGTGATTATATTTACCCCTCTTTGACTAATGCGTGATCGATCTAGGAACACATTATCTCAAAGAAAATCGAAGCCAAGTAGGCGATGATAGATATAGATATCTGATTTCAAAAAATGAAATGCAAAAATAGATAGCAAGTCCTGAATGTACAGCCTAATATCAGTAGTACTGAACATTAGGAAGATGATGTTAGGATCCGAAAAGAATTCTAACATCTAGCAAAGTGAATAGATTGAGACCAAGTGATAAGGTCAAACAAATTCTCCTAAGAAATAGATAGCTGTAACAATCAACAATAGAGTATTTCTGCCCCCTCGGGATCGAAATCGAAATGAGGTAAGAGGAAGCAGAAAGTAGCTAGACATGAGAAAATTGAGATATAGCAATGTCTGATATGATAGATAAATGATTTAGAACCAAAGAATGATTATAAGAAATTGATAAAATGTCTCAATTTGACTAGAGTTGACCTTGAAGGATATAGCATAAAATTAGGTCAAATCTAGTAGAGAGATGATTTAGATGTAAAAAGGTGAATAGAAGGAGATATGAAGCATAGAAATGATGAAGTCATGAAGAAATGATGATGCCCCAGTGATGATTCAAAGATTAGACCCCAAACGGTCAGCTAACTGCTCAGAAGAAGGTAAAATTTTAAAATGCAATTTTGACCATCAAGATGAACTCAAATTTTGATTTGAATCCCAAAAATGGATCCAGGATGTTGAAATTAGGCAGGGGTACAATTTTTGTGCAATTTTGAGGAGTTTAAAAATTAGGTCAAAATGAGGTTGGAGGCTAAAAAAAGGGGTCCAAGTGTCATTTTCACTATTCATTTGTCTTTTTGTGATTTGAGAGATTTTGTGTGGTCCAAATAGCATCATGGCTCAGGCGAACATTCCTCTTCATTGACACCGTTTTGAGCGCAGCTGTTTGCACAACCGGCCAGAGTGATATGGGGTGCCGGTAAGTGACTACCTTTTTGTTGCTTTTTCGAACTTTTTGTGAGTTTTTCGCACGTTTTTAAGTTTTTTGAAAAAAAGTTGTGCGATACTTTTAAAGTATTGCACGGGCTTAGAAATACTGTCGCGTGACAATTTTTTTTGAAAAAAGTGTCGCACCATTCAAAAAAATGTGTCGTGCGGGCCATACCCAAATGTCGCACGACATAAAAATATCGCACTCTTGTTTAGAAAAGTGTCGCGCGACACTGTTTCAGAAAATGTGTCACACTCTTTTTGTAAAAAATGTCACATAGCTAGTTTTGTTGTTTTTCTGAATGCTTTTTTTCGTCATGTGACTATTACTGATGATTGCTTGTTTTACCTAGACAGGAGGTATTCCTGGCATTACAGATTAGAGCTCCCAAGTTGGTTAGTTTGCGCATTGTGCAGCATTTGAGCGATGAGGAGCAGATTGTGCTAGTGGCTATGGGCTTGTGTTGGGTTGTACAGATGCCCCATATTTGGGCAAACCACGGTTTGTTTTCTACACTGGTAGAGAGGTGGCATAGCGAGCATAACACCTTTCACTTACCGACCAGCGAGGTGTCAATTACTTTGGAGGATGTATATCGCATTCTGCGAGTGCCATGCCACGGCAAGCTGGTAAGTTACTTGGTTAGTAGTTTGTTGATTTAACCATTTCAATGTTGGATGCTAGGTGTACTGATGTTAAGTTTGGTGATGGTACAGGTGTACTATGATATGACGCTGACAGAGGGGCGAGCGCGAGTGCAGGAGCTTTTTCAGGATGTGACCATTCTGGACCATCACCTAAGTTTGGAGAGATTGATGATTGAGTATGGATATGATTATCCTTTGCCTCGCTTGTTATGCTCTTTGGTAGCCCAGGCCCTGGTGACAGACCAAGGCCAGAAGGGCTTTCCACTAGGATGGGGTCGACTGGTATATGATCTGATCTCCCGACCACATAGGATAGCATGGGGGCATGCGATACTGGTAGAGATGTACCACGAGCTTCATGAGATAGTATACCATGAGGGTGGGTCATGGGCATGCGGAGCAGTGGTAGCACAGATCTGGGCTTGGGAGCACATTGTTGTGATCCGACCAGAAGAGCGTAGCCAGCCATACATTTTTTGCTATAGAGGTTTCATCCCACAGAGCCATAGTGGAGATGTCACCTATTACTGATGCTTATTTGATGAGCTGATAGAATTCACTTGGCGACCATACCAAGAGTGTCAGTGGTGGTCAGATTCATGGGAGTTAGACTACATGTGGTATAGCAGACTACTGGTGGGTCGGAGCATAGACATTGTGGAGCGATTTGTGATCAGTAGCATATGGCGGCAGTTTGCAGAGCGATAGGTGGTGTCAGTGGAGACCACTACCTATGCCTGAATGCACATAGATGAGGGAATGGGATGGCTGCCAATGCTGGACTATCAGACAACAGTTCGGGATATCGCAGCACTAGTGGTGACTCCCTGGGATTATCACCCAGATGTGGCAGATGCAAGGGCTGATCCGAGGTATCTTTATGAGATGTAGAGACACCCGTTCCCCCAATTCACACATCCAAATGCAGCACCTACAGGAGTGGGATGTGGAGGTGGCAGAGGAGGAGGTGGAAGAGGAGGAGGCAGAGGGAGAGGGAGAGGGGGTAGGCAGATGGAGGGGGAGAGTTCCTGAGTAGGAAGGAGGAGGATGCGAGTGCAGGCAATGCAGGCTGCAGAGGAGTCCTCAGAGTTTGATGGTGATGATAGTGGAGAGGAGGAGGTTTCATCAGAGTCTGATGGTGATGATGGTGGAGAGGAGGAGATGCCCCTGAGGATACGGCGAGAGGTTAGGGTAGAGGCACCTGTAGAGCAGCCAGCGGGAGGAGAGGAGCAGGGTGTGAGGATCCATGCCTTGGAGGTAGAGCTGCGGGCAGCTCGGGTGACCATTGCAGTACGAGATCAGAAGCTAATGGATGAGCAAGCACGAGCAGATCAGCTATGTCGAGAGTGGGACACTGCGAGGTGAGAGGCAGCGCATCATGGTGCCCGAGCTACATACTATTATGCCGCCTATAGGAGTGTGGTACCACCAGTACAGGGTCTTCCTAATTATTCAGAGTGAGCGGGTAGATTAGAGGGTGTAGTGCAGGCACCGAATAGGAGACTGGCTCCTCCACCAGGGCCAACACCAGTTGCAGAGGGTGGCAGTCAGACATGACATTGTGTTTTGATTTGTACCTCTTGTATTTTTGAGACATATATCCAGATTTTGGATCTCACATTTGTATATGTACCATGACACATTTGATGTATATATGAGATACTGGGTTTATCGATATTCTTGTGTACTTGTCTCAAAATGTAAGTTTTAGCTTTCATGTGATGTTTCAATTTTTGTTTTCAGCTCATGTATGTGTATATTCTTATGTGTATTGATTTTGATCTCTCATATAGGTGGTATAGACTTAAATATTTTTGTGAAAATGTGACAATTGGATAGATCGTATGTGATGATTTTTGGATTAACCCCTTTTGATGACAGGTTAGCAAAGAAATGTAGTAAAAGATTAAGAAGGTGAAAAGACAAGTAGAAACAAAAGATAAAAGCAGCTAGCTGATATGTCCAAAAAAAAATGAAAAGAGAGAGAGCTCTTCCCACATGTAGGAATGTGCAACTAGAAAAAATGACATGAACCTAAAATGCAAGCTACTATGCAAAGTGGTTTACCAGCAAGAAACTCATAACATTTAGACTCTTAATTTCATCATTGAGTGTTTATTAGGGACATCATGAGATCATACAACCATCACTAGTATAACTATGAGGATATGAATATGATCGATATTAGATAGGTATGTGGAAATCCAATCTAAGCATCAGAGACATGTAAGTCAAGATAACTACACGATTAGATTCCTTAAGTTTAATTTAGCAAGATTACACCTGTATTAAGGCATAAGCGCCAGGATAAACCCCAAGTGCAGTGTTGTGAAACAATCAAGGATGATACATTTGTAAGTCAAAATGTTGAATAGGTCAAGCATAAATGCTTACAACACTATAGACAAACAAAGTATACCCACAAGTAGAACTCAAGAAAACATGTCCCATGCCCCTAGTCTTCTAGTCAACGACATCCTCGAAACACTATTAGCAAGGGAACACATGGCAAAGAAATCATCATAGACAACACACAAAGTAGATAAAGATCAGCATAGCTCAGTCATTTAAGTGTTAAAGTGTGTGTGTGTAAGTCACTTGGCCATTTCTTCAAGACTTGATTCTGATAGTGAGAAATATTGCGACATTGGAGACCGTAGGTAAACTATCTGTAAAGTGTTGAAAAACACTTGATGTCAAAGTGGGTAGGGGTAGTGTTGAGAAACACTATTTTGTGAGTTGTCAAAGAAACCCTAATGCACAAGAATACTTCAATAGGCTAAGTAGCTATGCCCCCAAGATGAGGACAAGAAATAATTCCAAGCTAGGAAATGTGTAGCGAAGTGGATGATTGAGTTTGATAGACATAGGTGCAAGGGTTTCAAGTAGCACATGTTTCCAAGTTTTCACCACTTGACAGATTTTTTCAGGACTTTTTAAATTTTTATTTATTTTTGGAAATTTTCTAATTTTTAGGAATTTTTTTAGGATCATAGATATATACAAGATAGCTGAGCAGCAAGCCTCTAAGTATAGAACTTCTTCAAGTGTAGGATGTTGATAGGCTCGGCAAGTTCTTCACCCTCTGATGTAGACAACTGGTAAGCACCAGACACAAATGCTACTGTGATAATGTAAGGACCCAACTAGTTAGGTTCAAATTTCCCTTTTTGCTCTCGATGTTGCTGATTTTTTGGATTCTCCCTAAGCACGAGTTCACCAACCTGGAACTCACGGGGGTGAACCTTCTTGTTATATTGTGTAGGCATGCATTTCTGATAAGCTCTCATGTGATCAAAAGTAGCCTTGTGACGTTCATCCAGAGTCTCTAATTCCTGTACTCGCATAGCTCTATGATCTTCATCGATTATTAACCCATGTAAGGAGATGCACAAAGAAGGTATCTCGACTTCTAATGGGAGAACAGCCTCAGAGCCATAGACTAGAGAAAAGGGTGTAGCCCCTGTAGGAGTAGGAATAGAGGTTCTATAGGCCCAAAGTGCCAGATTTATTTGCAAGTGCCAATCTTTCCCAGACTTGTGAACTGTGCGGTGTAAGATTTTCAGCAGTGTTTTATTAGAGGCCTCAGCTTGGCCATTCCCTTAGGGATAGTAAATAGAGGACCAGTGTTGTTTAATTCAAAACTTTTTGCATAGCTATTTTAAGTCCTTATTCTTGAAATGCCCTCCATTATTTGTAACAATAGAGGATGGGATACCATATCAAAAAATGATGTGATTCAATATAAACAGGGCAACATGTTTGCTTGTAGCAGAAGATAATGGTACAACTTCAACCCATTTAGTGAAATACTCCGTTGCTGTGATGATGAATTTATGACCGCTGGATGAGCTTGGATGAATCTTTCCTACCAAGTCAAAGGCCCATTTCTGAAATGGACAATATGTCACAGAAGGGATTAACTCTCGCTTAGGAGAATGTATCAAGTTTCCATATAGCTGACATTTTTGACAGGACTTTGCATAGCATACAGCATCAGATTGCATGGTGGGCAAGTAATAACCCGTCCTAAGCAGTTTTTGGGCAAGTGTAAGGCCATTAGAATGTGCCCCATGAATGCCATCGTGGACTTCGGCAAGTGCATTCTTGGACTCTTCAAGCTCTAAAAACCTAAGCAACATTCCATCTAGACCCTTCCTATACAAGTCACCAGAGACCAAAGTGTAGTGTGAGGCATTACGAAGGAGTTGGCATTTTTGGTTGTGCGTGAGGGTTTTGAGAATAACTTGATCATGTACGTAGGAGAAAATAGCCGCATAGTGGGAGGAATCGTGACCCACAACAGTGTAGATCGCCTGGTTATCTAAGGAATCATAGGCTGGATGACGCAATTCTTCCACCAGGAACTCAAATCGCGATTAATGTTCTTGTAATTGGAGGATACATGCTAAGGTGGCCATAGAGTAGCCTTGTTTTCTGCTCTAGGAATTTGTTGGAATGTTACAAAGGTCAAATAATTCCTTAGAGCGTCTATCAACTTTTTATAAGGGATCAATTTGTCATCCTTTGTTTGATATTCATTATTCACTTGGTTTACAACCAGTTGAGAATCTCCATAGATGTGTAACTCAGTTATTCATCATTCAAGGGCCATTTTGATCCCATTTGTTAATGCTTCATACTCTGCAATATTTTTTGTACATGGGAACAATAGTTTGTAGGACTTTGGAATTGTATAACCATGAGGGGAAGCAAACAAAATCCCTGCTCCAGCTCCATTCTGTGTGTGGGATCCATCAAAAAATATCTTCCATGTTCTGTCAGTAATGTACACGATTGAGGTATCTGGAAACTCAATTTGCATAGGTGCTACATCTTCAAGTGGGAAGTCAGCCAACTGGTCAGCTATGGCCTGTCCTTTGATTGCCTTACGTTCAACATACTGAATGTCAAATTCAAAAAGAATCATCATCCATTTAGCAAGGTGACCAGTAAGTGCAGCTTTACTTAATAAATATTTCAAATGGTCTATCTTGGCAATCAAGTGTACTGTATGGGTCAACATATAATTCCAGAGTTTTTGGGAGGTAAAATCTACAGCAAGGCATGCCTTCTCTATACTTGTATAGTTTAGTTCATAAGCCACCAAAGTTCGACTGATATAGTATATGGCTCTTTCTTTACCCATCTCATCACTTTGGGCTAAGAGTGCTCCCAGAGAAGAATTTGTAGCTAAAATGTACAAGATCAAAGGTTTTTCCAGAATGGGTGGCATCAAAACTGGAGGTTTTGCCAAGTAGCCTTTGATTTTATCTAAACTTTGTTGACAGTCACTGTTCCAAATATGGGTAGATCCTTTATGCAGATTTTTATTGAAAGGCTGAGCCTTATCAGCTAATTGAGATATAAATCTTCTTATGGATTGTAGCCATCCTTGTAGACCTCTAAGCTGACTGATAGTCTTTGGTTGAGGCATATCCATGATAGGTTGGACCTTTTCAGGGTCAACCTCAATGCCTTTTGCTAAAATGATATAACCTAGCAATTTTCCAGAAGTGACACCAAAGGCACATTTTTTTGGATTCAGCCTAAGTTGGAATTGTTCCATACGGTCCAATATCAAACTAAGATCTTTTAGATGTGTGTCTCATTTCTTTGATTTTGCCAATGTGTCGTCAACATAGTCTTCCATGTTTTTATGCATCATATCATGAAAGATGGTTGTCATTGCTCTTTGATATGTAGTGCCAGTATTTTTTAACAAAAGGTACCCCATGCACATGTAAAAGTTGTCTTTTCTCGGTCTGCTAGAGCTATCTTTATTTGGCTGTACCCAAAAAATCCATCCATGAGCGAGTACATCTCATATCCTGTAGTCATGTCCACTATCATATTGATGTTGGGTAGTGGAAAATCATCCTTGGGGCACGCTTTATTGAGATCTCTAAAATTAGTACAAACTCATATGGATTTGTCATGCTTGGAGATAGGTACAATGTTGGAAATCCACTCGGCATAATCAATGACCCTAATGAAGTTTGCATTCAATATTTTTTCTAACTCTGTCTTGACTAGTAGGGCTACATGTGGATGCATTTTTCTCAACTTTTGTTTGATAGGCTTGACATCTGATGAGATTGATAAGTGATGCATGACGAGATCTGTATCAAGCCCTGGCATGTCAAAGTATGTCCATGCAAAGTTGACCTTCTTGTCTTGAAAGAATTGAGCAAACTGTGTCTTTTCTTCATCTAACAAAGATTGAGCTACATGGATGATCTGAGGAAATTCTTCTGTTCCCAAGTTGATAGGCTGTGTAGGTTGAACTAGAACCGAAGATCTATCCTAGAAATAGCTTGGCAGACTACCAAGTACCTCATTCGCAGGTGCCTCAGAGAGGTTTCACCATTAGATACGCCTTTATTTTTACTTTTTTGAGGATCAGACACCACCACAATGTGGTTTTTGCCATCTGATTGCTTATTTTTCCTTTTAATTTTTTGACTGAGGTACTTGATATCTGATCTCATCATGTTAATCGTGAGTTTGCTGGTGGAAGAACTGATAGGTTCAATTGCGTTAAAATTACAAGTGATCTCATAGTCATATTGGAAAGACCGTATTTTAGGTCTTTGATTTTGGATAGACCAATCTATGAGATCTGGGTGAATTAGCGAGAGTGAGGGAGAAGTTTCAATGTGATTGATATGGAAGGAGTCATCTCTGGTGACTTGTGAAGGTGAGCCTATAGAAAATGTCACAAAGGAGTCCAGCTCAGGAATAGTCCTAGAGGAACTAGCGTGATCCATTGAGACATGTTGTGAGTCAAACTCATTCGACCCCATACTAGACCATTCAACTACATTGGGTTGGGTTGTATAGGCATGAATGACATGCACCCCTAGCTCGCAAGATGCATCAGAGAGGCTTTCCCCCTCATACTCATGAGAATTTGTACTTTGACCCCTAGCTATGAGATGAGCAATATTTTGCCTAATCCGCCCTCTATTTATGTCCTCAGAAGTAGACCCTTCTTGTTCCTGTTGTTGGGAGGTAGAAGTTTCTTCATTATTAGTAGTCACTATTTCTTCTCCCCAAAGGAGGGAGGTGAGAGGAAAAAAGTCTTCGTCCTGTGTAGTAGGAGCAATTACGGGAGAGTCATCATCCTCCGATTTACTAGACATGAGCAATCTTCGATCATAGGTTGGTATATTATTGTTTAGCCCAAAGCCTAGACTAGCGGTGTCTTGAGCATCACAACCTTGAATGTGACTTAAAGGTTCAACTAGAGTGTTCTTACAACTAGTTAAGGACTCGTGGCCTTAGTAGCCCTTTTTTGTCAAAAATTTATAGCCTTTTCCATATTTTTTTGGAGAAATAGGAGTAGTCACTGTAACCTCCTCGTCTTCCTCTTCTCTGTAAATCCAGTCCCTAATGGCTTGTTCTTCCTTCTCTGCTTCTAGTGATATGGAAGATTGAAAAAAAGTGCCAAAAAGTGTCATAGCAGAAGCATAAGACTTTTTTGCAATAGTTGGTTTCCCATAGGATCGAGGGGAAATTGGTAAGGCAGCAATAGAGTCCAAAGTGTACTCACCCATACCAAGGCTCATCATTTTTAGTTTTTGTTCACATTCTATGAAAGATGGTGTTAGCTGATGAGAAGAGCGATTGTGCGGGACTAGCATTTCAGCAGTAGATAATGTGTTGATAGACATAGAGTTTTCATCGAGGACAACTACTTCAGTACCATTAAAAGGGAACTTAATGCATTGATGGTATGTAGAGGGTACTACTTGCATATAGTGAATCCATGGCCATCCCAACAAAAAGTTGTATGCAAGTGGTATGTCTAAGACTTTGAAAACAACATTCTTCTCAACTGGACCAACTCTAATTGGAAGTACAATTAGACCTTTAGAAGGCCTTTCAACTTCATCATAGGCCTTTATAGTGATCTTGTGCTTAGGATCAATGGAAAATTCAGACATGCCCAATTGTTGGATTACATTGAATGAAATGATATTTAACCCTGCACCATTGTCTATCAGGACTCGACAGACGTGGGTACGAAATATTTGAACTTTGACATGAAGAGCAAGGTTATGGGGATGACTGAGAGCTCGGTCATCTTCTTCAGAAAAGGTGAGATAGTGGGGTGAGGAGATGTGGTTCACCATAGCTTGGAATTGTTTCGCATCAATATCTATGGGAACATTGGCAGAACGTAAAGCTTTCTCAAGGATATCCCTGTGCAAAGGAGATAACTCTAGCAATTTGAAAATGGAGATTTGTGCTTGTGTGCGTTACAGTTGGCTAACAAGATCATAGTTGGAGATCTTGGAAGTAATTGGTTGCTTAGATGATGAAGCATTTTTAGGATCATTAGTAACTTTTAGGACAACCTTAGATTGCCCCCTAGTGACAGTGTTAAGTGGTTCACCCTAAGAAGATGAAGACTCGGCCACTCAGAGTACCACCTTGGGTCTAGTATCAGTATGATCTTGAAGAGTGGATCGTGTCCTTAAGACCACTCTTGGTCATTCATTTTCAGCATCATAGTTTGGCCAGTTGTCATTGTGGGAGCTTGCCATACATATGTACTCAACAGGCTCAAGCATGCTTATAACATTATCAGTGTTAGCGTAAGCATAACTGATTTTAGCGTCATGATTCTTTTTGGCAGCTACCCTTGAGGTCTCACCCTTTTCATATTCAGGTAATGGTTTTTGGAAAGCCTTATGATCAATATTCTTAATGAGGCCATCTATAACAACTTTGCCAGCTTCGATGAGGTCTTGAATTACATCTTTGAGTTTGAAGCAATTCTTTGTGTTATGTCCTTTACTTTGATGATAGCTGCAAGTATGATCTTCTCTACACCATGGAGGTCTAACAGGTGGATCATAAGGATGTGAGTTGTTTGGTAAGGTAACCAATTTGTTTGCAATTAAGGTTTTTAAAACCACTTCATAAGGTTCGACCATAGGTGTGTAGACACGTCGCTTCTTCAAAAATTTAGAGCCTTTGTCAAAGGGTTGTGGTTTTGAACCTTCTTGTTGCTTTGCTACATAGACGACATTGGAAAGGTTAAATGCAGGCTCCTTAGTCTTAGGAGTGTCCACTACTCTGTCATTGACAACATACTTATTTTTGTTCCAAGGTTTGCCTTTGTCTGTACCGTTTCCATTGTTAACTCTATCTTTGTTTTTATGGCAATATCACCTCTTTTGATAGCAACATCCTCAATGCGATATGCACTTCCTACCATGGCAGTGAAGGATGTGAATAACTATTTTCTTAGATCAAACTATAATTTAGGTACAAGTGTACTGACAAAAATGTCAATTTTTTCAGCCTCAGGAACTTGTCGAGGATATCGAGAGTATAAAGATCTCCATCATTGGAGGTATATTGTAAAAGATTCTCCTGGTTTTTGTTTGATGTTGCATAAGTCTAGCAGAGTCATAGGATGTTGAATGTTGTATGAATATTTTTGGATGAAGCGTTGTGCAAGTTCGTCAAATGTTTTAAGAGGAGGACTCAATTTTGTGAACCATTCCATAGCTTGTCCTCTTAGACTTCTAGGAAATAAATGCATAAGAAAGGTGTCTTCATGCATAAAGTCCATGCTAATAGTATAGAAATGTCTCACATGGTCGTGAGGGTCACCATTTCCATTGTATTTGTCATACTTAGGAACCTCTATATCCTTAAGAAATGGTAGCATGTATAGACTCCTATCGAATGGAATAGTGCAAATTGATTCAAAAAATAATGTCTTAGGTGGCTCTTTTGAAGTTTGCAGTTGTGCAAATTGTTTCCTTAGTTCCTGTATTTCTTCCCTTAAGATTTCAGCCTCAGTGGGCTCTCATTTTGGAATAATATGTTCAACATTAAAACCTTAAGGGAGTTTCCATCCCCTAGCTGTCATGTATCGGAAGTATTGGTCTCCATTTTCCTCTAAAGCTCTGAGCATTAGTTTTTGGGCGAAGTCATCTTGTTGAAATTTGATCACGTCTTCACTAGTTACTTCTTCATCACTATCATGATGAGATGGTTTAGGTGAAGGACATGTGCCAGCGGAAGCTCTAGGAGTCCTTGGAGGCGTGTGATTACCATCATTGTTCTCAAAAGGATTTCAAGGACAAGTTCCTTTATATCCTTCATAGCCTTCCTGATTGTCAGTTTCAGCTTGTTGATTTTCTCTCTCCATAGCGTCTATAGCCTCTAAAGTCTTTTGGGTTTCATGTGCTTGTTCTTCTAAGTGACATTTAATTTCATCAGGGTGCACCATAGTGACTATACCACTCGTATCCTCGGGTGTCTCAAAGGGTGTACCAAATGGATTTTCAAAACTATAAAGTGGGTTGTGCCGAATGTTAGCTGTTTGTGTTTGAGCAAATTTGAGATTCTTATCACAAGGTTGTTTGAGAGGATGTTTGGGTGGTTTTTCCAATTGCTTGAAAATGAAAGGTGTGTGGCTACCATTACCAACTTGATATCTAGTTGTGACCGGCATGTAAAGAGTTGTCTTTGTTTAGTAGGACAAGAAAAGTGAGCCAAATTTGAAGCTTTTACGATCAAGACTAGTCACTTGTCAAAATGTGATAGATGGCTTGTCAAACAGTGCTCAAGATCTTACAGCACAGGTGACTCGAGCCAAGTGGACGAGCGAGAAGCTCAATAGTGGATAGCTAGAATAAAATAATAGCTGAATTTTGACAAGTGATTCATTAGGACGTTTCAAGACTTACATTCGACGGACTAAACCCATCTTTTCAACCTAGGACAAATTCTTCACACACTGATACGTAGCCAGGATCAAGGGTGACCAGTGTGATGCTCCTTAGACCAAACAAATCCAACAACAAACTTTGTTTTTGACCCAAAATGACTCTAGGCGATACTTTCTCAAAAGGAGGGTGACATAAGTTCAGCAAATAGTGTCACGCGACAGAATTTTAGGAACAGTGCGACACATTTTTCTTAGGTGACAGATATTTGACCCAAGTGCGATAAAATCTCAGACACAGTGCAACAAAATTTACCAAGACATGCGACAGAATTTTTCGAAAAAAATGTTGCGCGATATTTCTCCTAAAAGTGTGCGATAGAGTGTCAGTTTTGTGCAAAAAAAGTCAATTTTTTTGATTTGAAGTTCGTTTCAATTTGTTAATCAGACAGCCATTTTAATCAGACAACATTTTATTTCAATTTGTATCAGTAAACAACAAGGTTTGCAAATAGTAAGTGTTGTAACATGTCTTAAAACAATTGATCAAGGGTAAAAATAACCTTGTCAATATGCATTTGGGATATTAGAATGGACTTCCTAACAACTTTTTATCAAAATGTTTATGTTGCAAGAATGTTAACACTGGTCAAAACATCAAAAACAATAGCCAAGCAATCTACCTTAGTGTCACGGTTCATTACTCAACAACTTGACCCACGCTTGATGCTCCTTTGCCTCACACCAAGTGGTTTCCCACAAGAGATATTGGCTTTGTCATGGAAGTGCCATAAGCACAACCAAGGGAACACATATGGTGAGTGTAAATCTTGGGGTGATCTGGGTAGTCCACTAGGATCGATCCTTGCACCAAGAAGTTGAGTGGCTAAAAAGGGTAGTTACTAACTTAGGGTTTTTAGATCGGGCTTCCGTTCATAGTGTTCCTCTTGCTCCCAACTATGGGACACCTCACCTTGCGATGAGTAACCAATCTCACAATCACAAGAGTACCTTAAGCATTCTTTCCTAGTGATCTCCCTATGGTCAAAATCCCATAAGCGATCACACTAGGCGAAGACAAACACTACGTCTACCAAAGTTTTGTGTCCTTGGTAGCCTTGAGTTTATAGTGGGTTGGAAGAGCCAGGTAATCGGCTTGTCCCTACTTGGGTCATTCCTCTCAGGTTGTCCGAGAGAAGGCCCTCTAAAAGATTCTAAGTACACAAAGTGGATCAACTTTTGGAAGTCAAGATTTTTGGTTCACCACAAGGGTGAAGAGCATACTCTCCTATTCCAATCATTTTCTCCCAAACACGCTAGGAAGATTCAGTTACCCCTTGCTTTTGAAACCAAATGGCAAGTCAAGATTTCTGATTCACCACGAGGGTGAAGAGCATACTCTCCTATTACCAAAAGACTCCAATCACAAGTTTTATGTGCCTATAAAAAATGAACAATTATTCAATGCCACACATGGAAACAAAAATCAAACAAGTTTGGGTTTTTATGCTTTGGGCAGCCCTGCAAACAATGTTAGTAGCCCTTGCACATTTGAAGCTTTGACATGCGTTCTTTTGTATGCAAGGTTTCAATTTTTTTCTTCACAAAGAGGGTAACCTGCAATCACAACTCGTTAGCCCACAAGTTAGCATGAAATAATCACAAAAATTGTGAATTAAACCTCTGTCAAATAGCCTAGAACTCTGCTTAAAAACAACAGTCAGCCAGCTAAGAAGAAATTTGATCAAAACCCTCAAGGAATGAGCAAATAAAATGTCAGGCGATACTTTTTGCTGAACAAATGTTGCGCGATACTTCACAGTATAGTGAGGCGATAGTTTTTGTTCAGGCGATACATTTCCTTCAGCCGCACGATAGAATTTTTCAAAGAGGGTGATAGTATGCAGGCTACAAGTGCGACACTATTTCCAAAAAATGTGTTGCATGATAGTACTGTGAACTGTCGCACAATACTGGAAAAATGTCGCCCAACACTACGATTGTAAATAAAGAAAAAATGCAGAACAGTAAAGAAAATGCAAACAAAAATAAGAAAATGTAGGGCGAAACATACAGTCCGACCCCACGGTGGGTGCCAAAAATGTACACTCAAAAGTGTCACACTCTAAACCATTCTATCCAAATGATTTCATGAGTTGGAATGCTTAGATGCCTACTTAGAGGTCCCTATCCATAGAGTGCAAGGAGCTAGTATTTCAACATGAAGGCTCTCAGCCAGGCCTTAGAAATGTACTTCTTGCTAGTTAACCATGCAACGGGAGGTTCTTTGAGACAAGAGCAAGAGTGCAAATATCTTCAAGGAATCCCTCAAGAATGCAATGCAAGTATGGAAACTAAGCTAAGATGATAATGCAAAATGCAGCTATGCTAAGCATGTATGAGATTGTTACAAAACCAAATATTTAAACTATGTGAGATTATTGCAAGAAATCAAAGTTAAATTAAAATGCAACTATGCTAAGAATGCCATATGATCTTATGCTAATATGATGGAATGAGAGAATGAGACAAGAAATGAGAAGTGCTCCACAAAGCTCCCAAGAAACTTGTTAGAAAACCTACAACATGACAATATTCAAATGAGGGATGGATCCTTTGAGGGGGAAAGCTCTCTCCCTTTTAAAGATGTATGGATGGTGGAGATCAAGATGAAGATGATGGATGATCAATGGTTGAATTCGAAAATAGGAGTGATCCATGTGCACACACAAGTCAACCAATAGAATATAAGTTGACTTGTCACATAAGACAAAAGTCTCACAAGCCTTTTCTTTTAATTGTAAAATAGAAAAAGGACTTTATGTGTGCACTTTAAGTGGGTTAGAAGAATGGGGTCGTTATTTAATTAAAAGGGGACATGTTCTTTTAATCAAATAATGAACTTAGGATAGCATAGTCAAACTATAGGTTATAATCAAATAAATTGATTATTAGCAATTTGGTTTAGGTAAATGATTAAATTAATTTAGCCAAAATGCTGAGAAGGGGGCTAATAGTCTAGATGACCATTTTTAGGTGATTACATTTTCCCCTCTTTGAATAATGCATGATCGATCTGGGAACACATTATGTCAAAGAAAATCGAAGCCAAGTAGGCGATGATAGATATAGATATCTAATTTCAAAAAATGAAATGCAGAAATAGATAGCAAGTCCTAAATGCACAACTTGATATCGGTAGTACTGAACATTAGGAAGATGATGTTAGGATCCGAAAAGAATTCTAACATCTAAGAAAGTGAATAGATCGAGAGCAAGTGATAAGGTCAAACAAATGCTCCTAAGAAATAGATAGCTGTAACAATCAGCAATAGAGTATTTCTGCCCCCTCGGGATCAAAATCGAAATGAGGTAAGAGGAAGCAGAAAGTAGCTAGACATGAGAAAATTGAGATATAGCAATGTCTGATATGATAGATAAATGATTTAGAACCCAAGAATGACTATAAGAAATTGATAAAAAGCCTCAGTTTGACTAGAGTTGACCTTGAAGGATATAGCATAAAAATTAGGTCAAATCTAGTAGAGAGATGATTTAGATGTGAAAAGGTGAATAGAAGGAGATATGAAGCATAGAAATGATGAAGTCATGAAGAAATGATGATGCCCCAGTGATGATTCAAAGATTAGACCTCAAACAGTCAGCTAACTGCTTAGAAGAAGGTAAATTTTTAAAATGCAATTTTGACCATCAAGATGAACTCGGATTTCGATTTCAATCCCAAAAATGGATCTAGGACATCGAAGTTAGCTAGGGGTGTAATTTTTGCGCAATTTCAAGGAGTTTAAAAATTAGGTCAAAATGAGGTTGGAGGCTATAAAAGGGGTCCAAGTGTCATTTTCACTATTCATGGCTCAAGCAAACATTCCTCTTCATCGACACCATTTCAAGCGCAGCCGCTTGCAGAACCGGCTAGAGCAATATGGGGCGCCGGTAAGTGACTACCTTTTTGTTGCTTTTTCAAACTTTTTGTGAATTTTTTGCACATTTTTAATGTTTTTGAAAAAAAGTCGCACGATAATTTTAAAGTATTGCAGGGGTTCAAAAATACTATCGCCCAACACTTTTTTTCGAAAAAAGTGTCGTACCATTCAGAAAAATGTGTCGCGCGGGCCATACCCAAATGTCGCACGACACAGTGCAAAATGTCGCATGACATAAAAATGTCACACTCCTATTTAGAAAAGTGTCGTGCAACACTGTTTCAAAAAATGTGTCGCACTCTTTTTGTAAAAAATGTCGCACAACTAGTTTTGTTTTTTTTTTGAATGCTTTTTTTCATCATGTGACTATTACTGATGATTGCTTGTTTTACCTGGACAGGAGGTATTCCCAGCATTATAGATTAGGGCTCCCAGGGTGGTTGGTTTGCGCATTGTGCAACATTTGGGTGATGAGGAGCAGACTGCACTAGTGGCTATGGGCTTGCGTTGGGTTGTATAGATGCCCATATTCGGGAAAACCACGGTTGGCTGTCTATGCTGGAAGAGAGGTGGCATAGCGAGCATAACACCTTTCACTTACCAACCGATGAGGCATTGATTACTTTGGAGGATGTATATCACATTCTGCGAGTGTCATGCCATGGCGAGCCAGTAAGTTACTTGGTTAGTAGTTTGTTGATTTAGCCATTTCAATGTTGGATGCCAGGTGTATTGATGTTAAGTTTGGTGATGGCACAGGTGTACTATGATACGACCCCGATAGAGGGGCGAGTGCGAGTGCAGGAGCTTTTCCAAGATGTGACCATTCTGAACCGTCACCTGAGTTGGGATAGATTGAAGACTGAGTATGCACATGATTATCCTTTGCCCATCTTGTTATGCTCTTTGGTAGCCTCGGCCCTGGTGACTGACCGAGGCCAGAAGGGCTTTCCACTAGGATGGGGTCGACTGGTATATGATTTGATCTCTTGACCATGTAGGATGGCATGGGGGCCTGCGATACTGGCAGAGATGTACCTTGTGTGTCATGAGATAGTATACCATGAGGGTGGGTCATGGGCATGCAGAGCAGTGTTAGCGCAGATCTGGGCTTGGGAGCACATTGCTGTGATCCGACCATGGGTGCAACCACGAGAGCGCAGCCAGCTGTACATTTTTTGCTATAGAGGTTTCATCCCACAGAGGCATAGTGGAGATGTGAATTATTACTGATGCCTATTTGATGAGCTGATAGCATTCACATGGCGACCATACCAGGAGTGTCAGCGGTGGTCAGATTCATGGGAGTTAGACTACATGCAGTATACTAGACCGCTGGTGGGTCAGACCATAGACATTGTGGAGCGATTTGTGATCAGTCTCTTATAGCGGTAGTTTGTAGAGCAATAGGTGGTATCAGTGGAGACCACTACCTATGCCCAAATGCGCATAGATGAGGGATTGGGATGGCTGCCAATGCTGGACTATTAGACAGCAGTTCAAGATATCACAACACTAGTGGCAACTCCCTGGAATTATTGTCCAGATGTGGTAGATGTAGGGGCTGATCTGAGGTATCTTTATGAGATGCAGAGACACCCGTTCCCTCAGTTCACATATACAGATGCAGCACCTGCAAGAGTGGGAGGTGGAGGTGGCGGAGGAGGAGGAGGTGGAGGGAGAGGGAGAGGGGGTAGGTATATGGAGGGGGAGAGTTCCCGAGCAGGACGAAAGAGGATGTAAGCACAGGTGATGCAAGCGGCAGAGGAGTCCTTAGAGTCTGATGGTGATGATGGTGGAGAGGAGGAGGTGTCATCAGAGTCTGATGGTGATGATGGTGGAGAGGAGGAGGTGCCCTTGAGGAGACGGTGAGCGGTTAGGGTAGAGGCACCTGTAGAGCAGCCAACGGGAGGAGAGGAGCAGGGTGCGAGGATCCATGCCTTGGAGGTAGAGTTGTAGGCAGCTCGGGTGACCATTGCAGTATGGGATCAGCAGCTGATGGATGAGTGAGCATGAGCAGATGAGCTACACCGAGAGTTAGATACTGCGAGGTGAGAGGCAGCGTATCATGGTGCCCGAGTTGCATACTATTATGCCGCCTATAGGAGTGTGGTACCACAAGGACAGGGTCTTCTTGATTATTCGGAGTGAGCGGGCAGATCAGAGGGTGCAGTGTAGGCACCAGATAAGAGACAGGATCCTCCACCAGGGCCATCACCAGCCATAGAGGGTGGCAGTCAGACATGACATTGTGTTTTGATTTATACCTCCTGTATTTTTGAGACATATATCCAGATTTTGGATCTCACATTTGTATATGTACCATGACACATTTGATATATATATGAGACACTGGGTTTATCGATATTCTTGTGTACTTGTCTCAAAATGTATGTTTCAACTTTCATGTGATGTTTCAATTTTTGTTTTCATCTCATGTATGTGTATATGCTTATGTGTATTGATTTTGATCTCTCATATGGGTGTTATAGACTTAAATATTTTTGTGAAAATGTGACACTTGGATAGATCGTATGTGATGATTTTTGGATTAACCCCTTTTGATGACAGGTTAGCAAAGAAATGTAGCAAAAGATTAAGAAGGTGAAAAGACAAGTAGAAACGAAAGATAAAAGCAGCTACCTGATATGTCCGTAAAAAAATGAAAAGAGAGAGAGCTCTTCCCACATGTAGGAATGTGCAACTAGAAAAAATGACATGAACCTAAAATGCAAGCTACTATGCAAAGTGGTTACTAGCAAGAAACTCATCACATTTAGACTCTTAATTTCATCATTGAGCATTTATTAGGGACATCATGAGATCATACAACCATCACTAGTATAACTATGAGTATATGAATATGATCGATATTAGATAGGTATGTGGAAATCCAATCTAAGCATCAGAGACATGTAAGTCAAGATAACTACGCGATTAGATTCCCTAAGTTAAATTTAACAAGATTACACCTGTATCAAGGCATAAGCGCCAGGATAAACCCCAAGTGTGGTCTTGCGAAATAGTCAAGAATGATACATTTGTAAGTCAAAATGTTGAATAGGTCAAGCATAAATGCTTACAACACTATAGACAAACAAAGTATACCCACAAGTAGAACTCAAGAAAACATGTCCCATGCCCCCAGTCTTCTAGTCAATGATATCTTCAAAAGACTATTAGGGAGGGAACACATGGCAAAGAAATCATCATAGATAGCACACAAAGTAGATAAAGATTAGCATAGCTCAGTTGTTTAAGTGTTAAAGCGCATGTGTGTAAGTCACTTGGCCATTTCTTCAAGACTTGATTCTAATAGTGAGAAATATCGCGACATCGAAGACCGTAGGTAAACTATCTGTAAAGTGTTGAAAAACACTTGATGTCAAAGTGGGTAGGGGTAGTGTTGAGAAACACTATTTTGTGAGTTGTCAAAGAAACCCTAATGCACAAGAATACCTCAATAGGCTAAGTAGCTATGCCCCCAAGATGAGGACAAGAAACAATTCCAAGCTAGGAAATGTGTAGTGAAGTGGATGATTGAGTTTGATAGACATAGGTGCAAGGGTTTCAAGTAGTGCCTCCTTCCAGGTTTTCACCACTTGACAGATTTTTTCAGGATTTTTTTTTTTTGTTTTTTTTGGACATTTTCTAATTTTTAGGAATTTTTTTCAGGATCATAGATATATACAAGATAGCTGAGTAGAAAGCCTCTAAGTATAGAACTTCTTCAAGTGTAGGATGTTGATAGGCTCTGCAAGTTCTTCACCCTCTGATGTAGACAACTGGTAAGCACCAGACCCAAATGCTACTGTGATAAGGTAAGGACCCAACTAGTTAGGTTCAAATTTCCCTTTATACTCTCAATGTTACTAATTTTTTGGATTCTCCCTAAGCACGAGTTCACCAACTTGGAACTCACAGGGGTGAACCTTCTTGTTATATTGTGTAGACATGCATTTCTGATAAGCTCTCAGGTGATCAAAAACAGCCTTGCTACGTTCATCCAGAGTCTCTAATTCTTGTACTCTCATAGCTCTATGATCTTCATCGGTTATTAACCCATGTAAGGAGACGCACAAAGAAGGTATCTCGACTTGTAATGGGAGAACAAACTTAGAGCCATAGACTAGAGAAAAGGGTGTAGCCCCTGTAGGAGTACGAATAGAGGTTCTATAGGCCCAAAGTGCTGGATTTATTTGCAAGTGCCAATCTTTCCCAGACTTGTGAACTATGCGGTGTAGGATTTTCAGCAGTTTTTTACTAGAGGCCTCAGCTTGGCCATTCCCTTGGGGATAGTAAATGGAGGACCAGTGTTGTTTAATTTGAAACTTTTTGCATAGCTATTTTAAGTCCTTATTCTTGAACTACCCTCCATTATCTATAACAATAGAGGATGGGATACCATATGGCAAATGATGTGATTCAGTATAAATAGGGCAACATGTTTGCCTATAGTAGCAGATAATGGTATAGCTTCAACCCATTTAGTGAAATACTCCATTGCTGTGATGATGAATTTATGACCGCTGGATGAGCTTGGATGAATCTTTCCTACCAAGTCAAAGGCCCATTGCTGAAATGGCCAATATGTGACAGAAGGGATTAACTCTCACCCAGGAGCATGTATCAAGTTGTCATGGAGCTGACATTTCTGATAGGACTTTGCATAGCGTACATCATCAGCTTGCATGGTGGGCCAGTAATAACTTGTCCTAAGCAATTTTTGGGCAAGTGCAAGGCCATTAGAATGTGCCCCAAAAATGCTATCGTGGACTTCGGCAAGTGCCTTCTCGGAATCTTCTAGCTCTAAACACCTAAGCAACGTTTCGTCTAGACCCTTCGTATACAAGTCACCAGAGACCAAAGTATAGTGTGAGGCATTACAAAGGAGTTGGCATTTTTTGTTGCGCGTGAGGGTTTTGGGAATAACCTGATCATGTAGGTAGGAGAAAATAACCACATAGCAAGAGGAATCATAACCCACAACAGTGTAGATCACCTGGTTATCTGAGGAATCATAGGCTGGATGACGCAATTCTTCCAGCAGGAACTCAAATCGTGATTCATGTTCTTTTAATTAGAGGATAGATGCTAAGGTGGCCATAGCATCAACAACCTTGTTTTCTGCTCTAGGCATTTGTTGGAATGTTACAAAGGTAAAATAATTCCTTAGAGCGTCTATCAACTTTTTATAAGGGATCAACTTGTCATCCTTTGTTTGATA
Organism: Cupressus sempervirens; assembly: GCA_028749045.1. NCBI lineage: Eukaryota > Viridiplantae > Streptophyta > Pinopsida > Cupressales > Cupressaceae > Cupressus > Cupressus sempervirens. The sequence continues at coordinate 530,492,743 of CM053787.1, forward strand.
TTCATTATTCACTTGGTTCACAAACAGTTGAGAATCCCCATAGATGTGTAGCTCAGTTATTCGCCATTGAAGGGACATTTTGATCCCATTTGTTAATGCTTCATACTCTACAATATTTTTTGTACATGGGAACAATAATTTTTAGGACTTTGGGATCGTATAACCATGAGGGGAAACAAACAACACCCCTGCTCCTACTCCATTCTGTGTATGGGATCCATCATAAAATATCTTCCATGTTCTGTCAGTAATGTTCATGATCGAGGCATCTGGAAACTCAATTTGCATAGGTGCTACATCTTCAAGTGGGAAGTCAGCCAACTGGTCAGCTATGGCCTGTCCTTTGATTGCCTTACGTTCAACATACTGAATGTCAAATTCAGAAAGAATCATCATCCATTTAGCAAGGTGACCAGTAAGTGCAGCTTTACTTAATAAATATTTCAAAGGGTCTATCTTTGTAATCAAGTGAACTGTATGGGCTAACATATAATGCTGAAGTTTTTGGGAGGCAAAAACTACAACAAGGCATGCCTTCTCTATACTTGTATAATTTAGTTCATAAGCCACCAAAGTTTGACTGATATAGTATATGGCTCTTTCTTTACCCATCTCATCACTTTGGGCTAAGAGTGCTCCGAGAGAAGAATCCATAGCTGAAATGTACAGAATCAAAGGTTTTCCCAGAATGGGTGGCATCAAAACTAGCGGTTTTGCCAAGTAGCCTTTGATTTGATCTAAGCTTTGTTGACAGTCATTGTTCCAAATATGGATAGAGCCTTTATGCAAATTTTTATTGAAAGGTTGAGCCTTATCAGCTAAGTGAGAGATAAATCTTCTTATAGATTGTAGCCATCCTTGCAGACCTCTAAGCTGACTGATAGTCTTTGGTGGAGGCATATCCATGATAGCTTGGACCTTTTCAGGGTCAACCTCAATGCTTTTTGCTGAAATGATATAACCTAGCAATTTTCCAGAAGTGACACCAAAGGCACATTTTTTTGGATTCAGCCTAAGTTGGAATTGTTCCATATGGTCCAATATCAAAATGCGATATACGTCCAGTTGCAAAATGTGATATACGTCCTCCAAATTAATTGATGCCTCACCGATCAGTAAGTGAAAGGTGTTATGCTTGCTATGCCACCTCTCTGCCAGCGCAGATAGCAAACTGTGGTTTGCCCGAATATGGGGCATCCATACAACCCAACGCAAGCCCATAGCCACTAGCGCAGTCTGCTCCTCATCACTCAAATTCTACACAACGTGCAAACCAACCACCCTGGGAGCTCTAATCTATAATGTCAAGAATACGTCCTATCTAGGTAAAACAAGCAATCATCAGTAATAGTCACATGACGAAAAAAAGCATTCAAAAAAAATTAAAACTAGCTGTGCAACATTTTTTACAAAAAGAGTGCGACACATTTTTTGAAACAATGTCGCGTGACACTTTTCTAAATAGGAGTGCGACATTTTTATGTCGTGTAACATTTCGCACTGTGTCATGCAACATTTGGATATGGAACGCGTGACACATTTTTTCAAAAAAAAGTGTCGCGCGACAGTATTTCTGAGCCCGTGCGATACTTTAAAAGTATCGCGTGACTTTTTTCAAAAAACCTAAAAACGTGCAAAAAACTCACAAAAAGTTCAAAAAAGCAACAAAAAGGTAGTCACTTACCGGTGCCCCATATCGCTCTGGCCGGTTGTGCAACTGGCTGCGCTAGAAATGGTGTCGATGAAGAGGAATGTTTGCCTGAACCATGATGCTATGTGGACCACACAAAATCTCTCAAATCACAAAAAGACAAATGAATAGTGAAAATGACACTTGGACCCCTTTTATAGCCTCCAACCTCATTTTGACCTAATTTTTAAACTCCTCAGAATTGTGCAAAAATTGCACCCCTAGCTAATTTCGACATCCTGGATCCATTTTCGAGATCAAAATCAAAATTTGAGTTCATCTTGATGGTCAAAATTGCATTTTAAAATTTTACCTTCTTCTGAGCAGTTAGCTGACCATTTGAGGTCTAATCTTTGAATCATCACTGGGACATCATCATTTCTTCATGAATTCATCATTTCTATGCTTCATATCTCACATAGTTTAAATATTTGGTTTTGTAACAATCTCATACATGCTTAGCATAGCTGCATTTTGCATTATCATCTTAGCTTAGTTTCCATACTTGCATTGCATTCTTGAGGGATTCCTTGAAGATATTTTCACTCTTGCTCTTGTCTCAAAGAACCTCCCGTTGCATGGTTTACTAGCAAGAAGTACATTTCTAAGGCTTGGCTGAGAGCCCTCATGCTGAAATACTAACTCCTTGCACTCCGTGGATAGGGAGCTCTAAACCGACATCTAAGCGTTCCAACTCATGGAATCATTTGGATAGAATGGTTTAGAGTGTGACACTTTTGAGTGTACATTTTTGGTGCCAACCGTGGGGTCGGACTGTACATTTCGCCCTACATTTTCTTATTTTCATTTGCATTTTCCTTATTGTTTTGCATTTTTTCTTTTTTTACAGTCGCAGTGTTGGGCGACATTTTTCTAGTATCATGCGACAGTTCACAGTACTATCGTGCGACACATTTTTTGGAAATAGTGTTGCACTTGTAGCCTGCATACTATCACCCTCTTTGAAAAAGTCTGTCGCGCGGTTGAAGGAAATGTATCGCCTGAACAAAAAATGTCACCTCGCTATACTGTGAAGTATCACGCGACATTTGTTCAGCAAAAAGTATCGCTTAACATTTTCTTTGCTCGTTCCTTGAGGGTTTTGATCAAATTTCTTCTTAGCTGGCTGACTGTTGTTTTTAAGAAAAGTTCTAGGCTATTTGACAGAGGTTTAATTCACAGTTTTTGTGATTATTTCATGCTAAATTGTGGGCTAACGAGTTGTGATTGCAGGTTACCCTCTTTGTGAAGAAAAAAATTGAAACCTTGCATAAAAAAGAATGCATGTCAAAGCTTCAAATGTGCAAGGGCTACTAACATTTTTTGCAGGGCTGCCCAAAGCATAAAAACCCAAACTTGCTTGATTTTTGTTTCCATGTGCGACATTGAATAATTGTTCATTTTTTATAGGCACATAAAACTTGTGATTGGAGTCTTTTGGTAATAGGAGAGTATGCTCTTCACCCTCGTGGTGAATCAGAAATCTTGACTTGCCATTTGGTTTCAAAAGCAAGGGGTAACTGAATCTTCCTGGCGTGTTTGGGAGAAAATGATTGGAATAGGAGAGTATGCTCTTCACCCTTGTGGCGAACCAGAAATCTTGAGTTTCAAAAGTTGATCCACTTTGTGTAGTTAGAATCCTTTAGAGGGCCTGCTCTCGAACAACCTGAGAGGAATGACCCCAGTGGGGACAAGCCGATTACCTGGCTCTTCCAACCCACTATAAACTCAAGGCTACCAAGGACACAAAACTTTGGTAGACGTAGTGTTTGTCTTCGCCTAGTGTGATTGCTTGTGGGATTTCGACCATAAGGAGATCACTAGGAAAGAATGCTTAAGGTACTCTTGTGATCGTGAGATCGGTTACTCATCACAAGGTGAGGTGTCCCATAATTGGGAGCAAGAGGAACACTATGAACAAAAGCTTGATCTAAAAACCCTAAGTTAGTAACTACCCTTTTTAGTCGCTCAACTTCTTGGTGCAAGGATCGATCCTAGTGGACTACACGAATCACCCCAAGATTTACACTCACCATATGTGTTCCCTTGGTTGTGCTTATGGAACTTCCATGAAAAAGCCAATATCTCTTGTGGGAAACCACTTGGTGTGAGGCGAAGGAGCATCAAGCGTGGGCCAAGTTGTTGAGTAATGAACCGTGACTCTAAGGTAGATTGCTTGGCTATTGTTTTCGATGTTTTGACCAGTGTTAACATTCTTGAAACATAAACATTCCGATAAAAAGTTGTTAGGAAGTCTGTTCTAATATCCCAAATGCGTATTGACAAGGTTTTTTTACCCTTGATCAATTGTTTTAAGACATGTTACAACACTTACTATTTGCAAACCTTGTTGTTTACTGATACAAACTGAAACGAAATGTTGTCTGATTAAAATGACTGTCTGATTGACAAATTGAAACAAACTTGAAATGATTTTTGGCTTTGTGTTTTAGAGTAGAGAAATGGAATTTTTTTGTATTCCTATCTCCTTCTTTGAGCCAAATAGATCTAGACCTCTGTCTCCAATAGGTCTCTTCTTTAGAAGTTATGTCATGGTACTTCACCAATTTCTCATTTTCTTTCTTCACCAAATCCATCGAATATACCTCCTATTGGATTCTATCTTGGGTTAATTTTGTGTCATCTTTGATAATTGATTTACTTTTAAAGAGATTCCCAAAATGCCTTTTATCCCATTCTCCAACTTTCTTTTTAACATTTCTGAGTGTAGAAACCACATAGAATAAAGTCATTCATTCAATGTTAATGTTCCACCATTCCGCAAGTCAATCCTCAAACTGTTGATGCTACATCCATATTTTCTCAAATCTGAATGGGAAAATTTTCCTTGCTTGAATAACCTCCTCCATAAATAAAAGAGGAAAATGATTAGAAACAATCTTTTGGATAGCTATAAGCTTACACACAAAATCTTTAGTCTAGTTTAGAGATATTAGAACTTTTTCCAAGCGAGCTTGGATGCTATCATTTCCCACTCTTTTATTGCTCCATGTAAACTGAACCCCTTGAAGGTATAAGTCCATTAAATCTAGGCTTTCATCCAATTGACTAGCATTTCCACCTTTTTTTCATGCTCATAAAGAGAAACATTAAAATCTACTAAAAATAACCATCTACTATAGTAATCAACACTCTTTATCTTAGATAAAGAGTCCTAATTTTTTTTTTCTAGAATTCTTGTTATTAGGCACATATGAATTAACTATATGCCAATAGTTATTCTGGGCATTACTCTTTAACTTGACAACCATTAAATGTTTATTAGCATCCAAAAAAGTACCAGAAAATAAAGATTATTTCCACAAAATCATTGTCCCTCCAGAAGCACCTTCAGAACTACTTGCCATAATTCTATAATTATTAAAATATTTAAGCTTTTAAGCTTTATCTTTTTCCATTTTAGTTTCCTAAAGCACTTAGATATTAGGTTTGTGCTCTCTACCAAAATTTCAAACAATATCAAGTTTATGAATACTATTCATTCCTCTAATATTCTAGGTGATCACTTTCATAATAACTTTTTGGGAGTAAAATCTAGAATAGTTGCCTATTTCCCATCAACAATATTATGTAAACTTTCACTTTCTCTTTTTTTTTTTTTTCTAATAGTTTTTCTAACAAGTTTCTTTGGAGTTCCAACATTCGATTTCAATTTAGGAGAAGCAATTTCCATTTTACTTCTTTGGGTTTTAGCTTCAATAGATATAGGGATAGGGTTAGATTTTTTCTCTATTTTGTTCCTTTGACCTTGTTTTGGTTTAGTTTCTTTCTTATCAGTAATAAGATCCATATAGTTTGGCTTTATAACATCTTCAAGAATCACCGAATCTTGACCTAAGGGTCTGAAAATCTTTCTTTTGTGTCTCTTCAAAAATTTCAAACTCATCGAGTTGACTACTGCTTTCCTTAAGGATTTCTCCTTCCTCTTTGTCCCCTAAATCTTCAAAACCTTTCAATTCAAGATCTTTATTTTGGAAGATTACCATCTGGTTCATTGGATCTTCACAGTCCTCTTTTTCCTTGGTCCTAGATTCATCATTATATTGGGATTTGTTTTTTTCTTCCAACAGCTTCTCCTTATTGTGATTATCTCAGACTACTTTTATGTCAACTACCTTTTCAGGGATGGCTTTAGGTTTCCACACCCCTTTTTTCTTGGGTTCCACCTTTTTTTCCACATTCACCATCTTTGGTTTATTTTTTTATTTTCATTAGGCAATTTTTTGCCTAGTGGCCTAGTTTTTATAAACAAAATAGGTGCTAGGAAGGTCCTTAAATACTACATCTTGCATCCTTTTTCCAAGTTTTGAATTTAATTCCACCTTTTGGGGAAGGTTTTTCAAATGAGAAACTTTCACATAGATCTAGGCACAATGAAGTTTAGACCTTGTTGCATCCCATTATCAATAGCTATAAGCTCACCAAATGAGCCAACTATCCCCTTAAATATGTCTTCATGCTAGAACTCAAGCAAGAGTCCTCACAATCTAACCCATAATGGAGTAGTTAGAAAAAGGCATCAGACAGACCCATATTGGGCTCCCATTTTTTGATCGTTAGGGTATTGTTATCAAATAGCCAAGGACCACCACATAGAACCATATTTAAATCTTCCTTACATGTAAAGACAAAGGAAAAAAACCCAATCATTATTAGTGCAATATTCACTTGATCACGTAGAGCCCATTTCCTCTTAACCATGTTTCTAAGAACATAAATTTCTAGGCGTGCCCCTAGAAATTTTCCAACTAGGGTGAACTCCATAGTTGAAATAGAATAATCAACAATTGAATTTGAGATGAAAAAACTCAATTTTTTCCTAGCAAGATTTTGAAGTATTAGGAGGGAAATATGACTTTCCTCCTAGCTTTCTTCTAAATAATGAAGACCATTTACGTTGGCTTGTTTCCAAATTATCCTTCTTCATGATTATTCATTGTTACTTGGGATTAAAACTGCGAGATTAATTCAATAGTGAAATTTTGGTCCAGTATTCATTACATTATGGAGACAAATTGATATAGGATCATAAAAAAAATATTTATGAGTAAAAAAAATAGTAGATCAAGCATGTAATGGGCCTATCCCATTTTGTAATGTATTTGTGGTGCAGTGACACAAAGAATGCTAGTGCTTTCATTCCATTATGAGAATTGGATTTTAAAGCACTACCTAATACAAGAATATATGACACACAACACAATAAACATGGAGGAGCTCATATGTTTTAGTAATATTGTCCATTGTGGATGCCTTTGCATGAGGTGAAGTGTCAAACTCATCTCTCAGGAAGATCCTTCTTTGTGACATTGAATATATGAAAGGAAGGCCATAGTCTCAAGCCTAGAGAACTATGTATATATTATTTTTAAGGAAACTAACAGTTTATTATTAATGGGTGTATCAACCTTTCACTTGAAATAAAATAGAATTTGAACATGTTGGGTTTTATATCTAGTGGAGGATGATTTCCTAGAGCATGGTAGTGATGTATTTGATTTGTTAGGGGTGCATATTTGGTGGACACAAAAATCAAGAGTTACATGACCTCATAGGAATATTTCTTCAATGGTTGATATTCATTCTTTCTAATGTGACTAAATCAAGGTGGTGTTAGAATTATGTTCCAACAGTAGTCAATAATAATTGTTGCACATGTGACAAACCTTGTTGAGTTGCTGGCAAAACAAGTTTAGTTTAGGTGTGAGTCAAAGAGTTTTATTTTGAATCAAGTTCTTATTGTAGATGTGTTGAGTTAGGTATCCATAAGTTTTAGTTAGCTCTCAAGGTTATGTGTGTTGTTAATCATGAAGTAGTTTGTTGTCATTTAGAAATGTTTTTGGGTCAAGCTATTGTACAAAGTTGCATCTATTATTCAATAAGATTAAATTAGAAGTTCCTTATCTCTATTTGGAGTCCATTGTTCTATTTTTACAATAGGTGGATGTGGCAATCCAAATTGGAAGACTCTTACTTTGAAATGTTATTGGTCACAAAGGAGAAAATTTTGCAATTGTTGTCAAGAATTACACACAATTATGTTAAGGATCTGATGTGGGATTCTTAAAGGGAGGAAAGGAAGAAATGAAATTGCAATGAAATTCCTAGTTGAAAACTACAAATGATCAAAGTAGCATTAGAAAAAACTAAATCAAATTACTTGCAACTTCTCATAGACTTTGCTACCAAGTTCATTGAAGATAGAGAAACATAAGTTGATAAATTGTGTTTATGATTGAATAGTTCCCACTATTCTTTACACAAATTAGAAATGTTAACACCTTTACCAAAGAAACAAGAATATAATTTCAAGAAAAAAGAATTGTGGCTAATAGTTAAAGGCATTGAGGAAATCCATAAGGAAGAATTGTTACAATGCCTAAAAAAGAATTTAGCTCAACAAAGCAAAGAGGATGACATAACATAGATTGAAGAAATGCTTGAAGAAGCAATTATTGGTAGTGACATGTCAAAAATGGACAATGCATACATAGAATAAATGGTTAGTGGTGATCATATAGAAAGGAGTCCATTGTAGTAGAATATGTGGATGGAGAAATCTAAGAATGCTAAGATGACAGCTTCTCGAGGAAGAGAAAACTTGCAACAAAATTAAGGAAAGATGCAGATACATGGTTCTCAAACAAAACTAGAGATGAGTGTTAAAATTAAGCCTTGTGATTGTTATAGTACATAAAAAATTAAACAAGTACATTTACATAATCAACATGGACATATAACTCTACAAACAATGTTAGTGATTTTAGTCAATGTTGTGTTGCAAATATCAAATTCTTGAGAGTTTTCTAAATTTCCTTCTAAGAACAATTTAAAGATTTATAAGGATGACATAAAAGAAACCAAACTTAGATTTGTTGAGTGCAATTGGTTGTATGGATGGGTGTGATTTCCCTTTTAATTTCATATTATGGAAAATTGATGAAACACTCATTGATGTAGCTTTAACAAAGATGCTTCTCCTTTCCTCTAGATGATTTGATTTTAAAGATGATGTTCAAATTTGGGATCCTAGGGTTTAAATGATTGACAAAGAATTTTATAGTGGATTAAATTTTAGATATATCAAAGTGGTATAGTAGATTCGTGCTAAAGAATTCATGTGATTTATTAGGGACCCATCTCTCTTAGTATATATAATAGTTGATTCAACATTTTTGAAATTTGATTTCTTGAGGACAAACCAAGAATCCTGGAGCAGGAAGACATAATGTCCCCTAGATAATTTCTCCATTGTAAAATTAAATAAATAATTTTAACTATTTAACATGGTTGAATACTAACTTGATAAAAAATCCACAATCCATAAAAAATCCAGGACCAGGAACCATGTTAGGCACTCTTTTGGAATTTGAATTAGCTAGATCGCATGCAGGCGGGAAACTGGTTGGGGGGAATCTGGCTGGCAGTACTGACCCTGGGGGAATGACAGAGAATGCTGAGAAGTTTATGGGGTCAGAATCTTTGGTTGAGGTCGATAATGGAAAGTCTTCGGGCGAAACTGAACTTTTGTGTGGGGTTCGTGTCCCACCTTTGGGATCTCATTCTGCATCTCATGTGTCGAGACAGGATCTCGAGAAGGAAAAAGAAAATGTTGTCTCTTTCAAGGAAAAGGCTTTTGGAGGATAGAAGCAAGGGGCCTATGAAGGAAAATTCTAGTCATCCCTGTTTGGCAAGAAACCAATTGGAAAGTCTCTCTTTCCATCGGTGACTGTGAAGATCTGCTAGGAGAAAGGTGAGTTTCAAGTCTTTATCCTAGACCCTTTAGTGGATTTTTTCGTGTCTTCCATGGATTTCACTCTAGTGGGAAAATTTTTAGTCACTAGACCTGATATTGATACTCTTAGAAAGATGGTGAAAAGAAAATGGGTTATTAGAGGAGAGGTAGATGTTTCCCCCATGCTGAATGGCTTCTTTTCATTTATCTTCAACTATAAAGAAGATATGGATAGTGTTCTCTATGGAGGACCGTGGTCTTTTGGCAAAAGTTCTCTTACCATTAAAAAATGGGAACCCAATATGGATCTTTCAGACTCATTCTTCTTAACCACTCCCATTTGGGCCAAACTCCCTGGACTCCCTCTTGAATTTTGGCATGAAGATATCTTTAAAGGTATTGCTAGTTCCTTTGGTGAACTAGTGGCTATGGATAATGCTACGACTTCTAGATCCAAACTTCAGTGTGCCAGACTTTTTGTTAAGGTGGCAGACCTAAATCACCTCCCAGCTAAGGTGGATCTAATCTCCAAGTTGGGTAAAAGAACTCAAGAAATACTATTTGAAGATTTGCCTAATTCTTGCTATGCTTGTAAGAAGCAGGGGCATTTGGTTAAGAATTGTACAGCTAAAAGTTAAAAATAGGCTAGTAGCGGGTTGGAAAGGAAAAATAACAAGATTCAGCACAAGAAAGTTTGGAAACCCAAAGAAGGTCAACACCAAGAACAAATAAGCCATGAAAAACCTCAAACACAATAGGCTGAGGTAGAGAAAGAGCCTACTTTTGAGGAAGACAAATCTAAGAAAGAAGGTCCCAATTTACAATCTAAAACCAGTGTACCTGAAAAAGAATTGGAAAATCAGGCAAATATCTCTAAACAAATTGTTATTTACGAGAGGATAGATGAACAATCGGGAGATATTGATGAAAAAACTGTGCTTGAGGATGGTGAAATCTTGGCTGATATTGGAAATTTACCAGAGGAAGGAGTATTTCCTTCTTCTCAGTCTAGGGAGATTCAGATGCAAACCTAGATAGAAAATGACCCTTCTATGGTGGAACCTCCTCCCTTGGATGATGTGAAAGAAAATGGCTCAATTCATAAACCTATCCAAAACAAAAAGGGTTGAAAAAAAGAACAATACCAAGGGGGCAGAGACTAGAAGCAACAAAATAGATCAACATAGCAAGGAAAAACCTCCTGTTTCTAATCTAGAAAAAACTAGAAAAAAAATAGATCAACAGATTAAGGTAAAACCAGATGTTGGATCCTTGGGTAATCCTGGAAGAAGATCTACGAAGAAAACTAGAGAGTTAGAAAGTATGTAGAATATTGCTGATGGTAGGCAGGCAACTATTCTGGATTTTTCTCCTAAAAAATGGATATGAAGATCATAACCTGGAATATTAGGGGGTTGAACAATACTCATAAACTAGATATTGTTAGGAATTTTTTTAGAGAAAAAAAGCCTAATTTTCTCCTGCTTCAAGGGACTAAAATGAATAAAGAGAAAGTAGAATAGATTAAAGCTTTTAATAACTATTCTTTAAATGCTAGCAGTTCAGAAGGAGCATCAAGAGGAACTTTGATATTATGGAAGAAGAACTATTTCTTTGGAACAATTTTGTTTGCTAGTAAACACCTTATGATAGCCAAAATTTCTAGTTCAGACCAAAAGGAAGAGTGGTATCTTGTGAATATTTATGCTCCTAACTCAAAGCTTTCAAGGAAAAAGGTATGGGATTTTATTTCTAACCTTAAAAGAAAAAACAATTGTGACCAATGGATCATCGTGGGAGATTTGAACATCCCTCTTTATGACCATGAGAAAATGGGAGGCAATGCAACTCAGTTGGAAGGAAGATTGGATCTAAGGGAATTCATCAATAATGAGGGCTTAATGGACTTGGACCTACATGATATCCAGTACAAGTGGAGCAACAAGAGAATTGGTAATGAATGTATTCATGCTAGGCTTGACCATGCTCTTATTTCTCCTAACTGGACTAAAGACTTAATTTGTAAACTGGAGGCTTGTCAGAAAATTGGTTTAGATCATTTCCCTCTTATATTCACTGCTAAAAAGATTAATCTTAAGAAGAATTTTCCTTTTAGATTTGAGAAGATGTGGATGCAGCACCCTCAATTTGAAACTAAATTGAAAGAATGGTGGAATATAGAGTTTGAAGGTACTGCCCTCTTTAGAATTGCTTCCAAGCTAAAAAAATGTTAAAAGGGAAGTCAAAAAATGGAACAAGAACAACTTTGGGAACATTTTTGAGAACAAATCTATTGTAAAAGAGGATATTCGTAATATTCAGGAAAAAATATAGAAGGAAGGTTACACCTCTGATCTCCTCCTTGAAGAGAATGAAAAGCTTGTCCAATACCATGACATCATTACTAAAGAAGAAATCTTTTGGAGATAGAGATCCCGATTGTTATGGTTGAGAGAAGGGGATAAAAATAATAAGTTTTTCCATCTTTCCACTCTAAAGCACAGGTCCAAAACTTGCATTTCACATCTTAAAATGGGTGATGTGAAAATTGTTGATGACAAGGCTATCATGAATGAGATGGTGACTTTTTTCTCTTCCCTTATGACGGTTTATTCTAACATTAATGTGGAAAGTCAAGATGAACTCCTCAAAGTGATTCCACCTCTGATTACTAAGGATCAGAATAAAATGTTATTTTCAATTCCTAAGGATGATGAAATTCTCAAGGCTGTTAGCTCGCTGGGAGGAGATAAATCCCCTGGCCCTGATGGATTCCCCATGTTCTTCTTCTAGAAGCTTTGGAAAGTGGTTAGTAAAGATGTTTGTGATATTGTTAAGGAATTCTATGGGGCTAAACAGTTGCTCAAAGAACTCAACTCCACTTTTCTGTGCCTTATTCCTAAGAAAGTTGGGGCTGATTCTCCAGATTAGTTTTGCCTGATCAGCCTTTGTAACTCTTTCTATAAAATTATATCCAAAGTTCTCACTTCCAGACTTGTTCAGGTGATCCCATTGATTATTGCTGATCAACAGAATGGTTTTGTCCCTGGTAGACAAATCCTTAACTCTATCATCTCTGCTCATGAGAATATTCATTCCTTGTCTTGTTCTAACAATCAAGGTTTCATTATGAAAGTGGACATTGCTAAGGCCTATGATAGATTGGATTGGTCTTTCCTTTGTAATATATTGCTTACTTTTGGCTTTGATCATAAGGTTGTGGGTCTGATCTACCAATTGGTTTCTACTGTATCTATTGTAGTCTTGGTTAATGGTAGCTCCTCTCCCTTCTTTTGTCCTTCTCGAGGGCTAAGATGAGGAGATCCTTTATCCACCATCCTTTTTGTTATTATGGCTGATTGTTTGGGGAGATTTATTAGGGACTTGGTCCAAAGAGGTTTTCTCAAGGGCTTACAACCTTCTTCTGAACCGTTAACTTGCTCCCATGGACAATTTGTTGATGATACTATCTTCATGGGTAAGGCTAAAGTGAAGGAAGCTAGGATTTTAAAGTAGGCTATTAACTTATATTCTGCTGCTTCTGGACAAGGGGTAAACTAGAGAAAAAGTGTTGTGTTCTTCATTAACACCCCTATCCACAGACAAGTTAAAATTGCTAAAATCTTGGGATTTTCTATAGGTTCTCTCCCTTCCTTTTACTTGGGGCTCCCCTAGGCTTGAAGGTCCCTAATGCTTTCTGGGAAGATCTTATTAACAAATTCAGCAAAAAGTTGGTGGGATGGAAAGGTATTCTTTTAAGCCAAGCTGGTAAGTTAACTCTTCTGAAAGCCTATCTCCAGAGCATTCCTACTTATGCTTTAAGACTTTTCAGAATTCCTTTTAAATTTGCTGAGTCAATTGATAAAATTCAAAGAAACTTCTTATGGCTTGGCTTAGAGGATAAAAGGAGAATGCCTTTAATTGCTTGGGATCAAGTTTGTAAACCTCGTAGTGAAGGGGGATTAGGAATTCAGAAAACCAGTAGTTTGAATAAAGCCCTTCTTGCCAAACAGGGGTGGAGAGTATACCAAGACACTAAAGAGTGGAGTTCCATTTGGAAACATAAGTATCTCTTCAATGCTTACTCCCTTTCTAATTTCCTTGAATCTCTTGATGCTATTCACTCTTCCTCCATATGGGCAGTTGTTCAGGGGACCAAGAAATCTTAAAAAAAAAGGATGTGCCTAAAAAGTTGGCAATGGATTTAAAGTGAATTTTCGGGAAGATATTTGGCTTATGGATCACCCTTTGACTGAAGATTTTAATGACAAGGCCTTAATTGATCGATGCAAGCTGAGATTTGGCCTTCTTGTTTGTCATTATTGGCAGAATGATTCATGGGTGAATTTAACTGATGTAAGTCATGGATTCAACAATATCCAATTATCCCTTAATGTTGTTTCTTTTTACCCTTGTCTGGAGGATAAGATTATATGCTTTGCTGACCCTAGTGGGAAATTCAAAGTCTCTTCTATCTTTGCTCCTAAGGATAAGAATAATCAACCTCTTTGGACTCAAGCTTGGATTAAGGGTCTCACTCCCAAAATTAACATTTTCTTTTGGAATCTTCTCTAAAAAAAAATTTTTATTCTTGATAACTTGCAAAAAGGAGGTATAAATTTAGTTAATAGGTGTTCTTTATGCAGATAGAGATCATATGTTTTTGAGTTGTTCTTTTACCCGGGAAGTTTGGACTGAGATTTTGAATTTTTGGGGCATGACATGGGTACTTCAAAACAATGTGGATCTTGATTTCAAGAGTTGGAGATGCCCCTCAAAGGATCCTAATGCTCAATTTCTTTGGAAACTAACCCTCCCCCATCTCTGGTGGGGAATATGGAAAGAAAGAAATAACACGATATTCAGAAATAAAGATATTCCAGGTTGGGTGCTTGGTCATAATATTATCAGAGCCTTCAAGGAGAATTTTTTGTCCTAGAGGGAGCCTTCTTAGACCTTCCAACTTGACCACCCTTTAAGATTTCAAGGATCTAAGTTGAAAATTTATAACCCTAGATTGATTATAAAATGACTTGTTCCTCCTAATGGATGTATCAAAGGAAATTTTGACAGAGCAGCCAAGGGTAACCCGGGAAGAGTAGGATGTGGAGGTGTTCTTAGAGATTATATGGGAAATGTTATTGATGTTGTTGCTATCCCTATTGGTCACTCGAATAGTCATATTGCTGAAGCTACTGCTACCCTTTATACTATTATTTTAGCTATTGATTTGGGGTACTCCAAATTATGGTTGTAAGGTGATTCTCTAAATATTATAAATATTCTTAATAATAAAAATACTACCTCTTGGTCTATAGAGGCAATGGTTATGAAAATCAAAACCCTATTTCAAAATTTTGAGAAGGTGGTCATTTCCCATACTTATAGAGAAGCCAACGGGGTTGCTGATTGGATTGCTAATCACGTAGTACAAATGGGGCAAAAGATGAGTTGGCTCGATGACTTACAATATCATGTGGATCTTAAAGCAATTATTAATTATGATGTTATTCATTCCAGAGTGGGAAAGATTTGCTCGGATTAGAAATTTAATGATTTGTGGGAGTGGCCTTACGATTGTCAGTTTAGCATTCCCAAGGAGGTACATTCATGTGCAGGCTATGTGCTCTCTACACATATCCTAAAAAAGGCATCCTCGATATCCTGTCATAAAATCCTGGTCTCACTTCTACCTCTCTACTATTGATATCTGGGTGTCTCTGGTTTTTTGTTTGCTTTGCAATATGGGAGGTGAACTGAGGAAGCAGGAACCCAAAAAATGTGATGATTGGAAGGCTAGGTAGGACGTTTGGAAGATTCTCCAGAAAGGGAAGGTGATTAGCTACCTAGAGCGGTTGCATGGATTCAAACCCCATGTCACCACTGCCTTCTTCAAAAATTGGGTGGATGTCAAAGTTACTCTACATGGTGTGTCCGTTAAGCTAATTGAGGAATTCATTGCTGAAGTCACTGGTCTTCCCATGAAAGGTATCAAGTTTTTGAAGCAGACCAGTATTTCCAATGCGGCCTACAAAAAATTCTCGAAGACGGAAGACGAGGAGCTACAATTAGAAAAGAATGGCGACTTCTTTGATGTGCAACAAATAAAAGGTATTTGGTGTGATGTGCTTGGTTGTATTCGTGAATATTTCATCCTTGATGGAAGAAATAAAAGGGTGCACAAATTCCACTTTGTCTTCCTTAACCATTTCAGGTACAAGGACATAATTTCCTTCCCTTTTTATTTGCAGTTTTCTTTGCTCCAAAGTTTGAATGCCCATAAAAAGAAACAGTCTTGATCCATATTACATGAAGGTCTGATTTTACTCATTGAGGGTTTTTGTAAAATAAGTCCATTACTTTGTCCCCGTCCACTGGCAAGCATAAGAGTCCTAATCCTGTTAAAGGAAAAATGGATGAGAGTGTTAAAAATAAAATAAAGGCTAAACTAAATACCTCTAGTTCTTGAAGACAAATTGAGTAAGAGGAAATTGAGGTGGAGAGCACTGATGGCTCAGATAAGGATGTCCCTAAGGAAGAGGAGGAGACGGATGCTGGGGAGTTTAGCTCTAACCTGGATGGTTACCTGGATTCAAAAGACAATAATGAGGATGGGAGAGAGGAAGATACTATAGAGGTGAATTCAAACAGAGCAAGTCTGAAAATGAGGACACTCATATTGTGTCTAGGGGAGATGATAAAGAGAAAGAAAATGATTATTTAGCCATTTTGAGTGAGGAGGAAAATATGGGGAAAGCTTCCACTCCTCTTAAGGAGATTGAGAGACATGATAAGGAGGGATAGAGCCACTATATTCATGTGGAGCCTAGTGAGGTGGAGCCGTTGGATGGGGGGATTCATATTGATAAAGATGGCCCTATTCCACACACCACTGCTGATGATGTAGGTGACTCCCCAGTGAGGGAAACCAAATTCTCCTTCCTTCACTCTACTAAACAAAAAGTTGACTCCTTCCTTCAGGTTGATTCTTGGTTATATAATGAAATTATGGGGCTGAAGAAGAAAATGGATACCTTGCAACATAACCAGGAGGCTGACCAGGCTATTATTCAACACATGGAGGTGCAAATGGGAGATATCCCAAAAAAACTAAAAGATTATGAGCAGAATCTTAGATTGCTCATCACAGAAAGTGGAACAAAAATGGAGCAAGTTACCTCTAGCATCTGTGCAGCTATGGAAACTTTGGGTAAAAGAGTTAATGAAGGAACCATATCTTCGGAGGGCCCAAGCAAGAGGACAAGACAGAGTTCAAGGAAAAAAGCTTTGATTGCTATTGCTTCTTTAGTTGATAACTCCATCCAAGACATGAATAAGATTGGTAATGAGGCTGTGAAGATGATTATGGAATTGCAATAGTTTCTTGGGTCTTCTTCTCTAGTCGAATTCCTATGCGGGTCCTGTTTGCTAGCTGGTTCTTATGGTTCCTGTGTTTGGTCCTATTTTTTGGATTTTAGTTTTTAACTTGTACTATCGGTTCCAAGTCCTTGTAAAACCTAAGTTTTTTTATCTGGATTTTTTTAGTGGTTTCAAGTCCCTGTAAAACTTGATTTTGATGCTACTTTTCAATAGATTTATGGGCTCTTTCCTATTAGATGGCTCATTTTTTTCTTTTTTTGAGGATGTGAAAGGGTTTCAGGGTCCCTTCAAAACCTTTTTTTACTGTAATCTAAAACATCGTTGAATATAATTATAAAATAATATAAATAATTAATTAATTATATATATATATATATATTGAAGAAGGCTAAATATTTAAGTATTAGTAATAAATCATAAGCTAATATTTAAATAATTAAGACTTGTCAAGTTTTAGTTTTCAAAAGAAGTTCATTTAAAAGAATTCTTCCCTTAAATAAGCACTCTCGGGTATAAGAGGATAGGGGTTTGGGATTTGATCAATGACTATTCATTGCTACATGGGAATGGAACTAAGAGATTAATTCATTAGTGAAAGACTTGATCTAGTGATTGTTATATTATGTAGAAAATTTGATATATTGCTTGAAGGTGACATATGATAAGGAACATAAAAATGATTTCTAAAAGATTTTTTGGTAGCACAAAATAAAAAATAGTAAATCAAACATGTAATGGACCTATTAATCTATTTATTAATGTATGTGGGATGCAGTGACACAAAGAATGCTAGTGTTTTCATTTTTTTCTAAACACTGGAGTTTGAAATTCAACCTGATAGAAGGGTTGAAATATTAAATGTAGATAGACATTTTCCCCTAGAGCCAAACACCCACCTACCACCCTGAACGCATAAAAAATATTAATGCTTGTTAGGTGAGTTTCAAATTTGGAAAAGAGGGGGAAAAAATTTTGAAGGGTGAAAAAGGAAGTGCTTATTGATTTCATTTGATGGTTCAATAGATCAGAGAGTTGGAAGAATTGTAGAGAAGAGAAGTGCAAGTGCACAGAGTTGTGAAGGAAATCGATTAGTAGATCTAGTTGTCAAAGTTCATAAGACATAAGGAAGTTTGTTCTCATATCTGTAGTTGCACATGTTTCCTCTTTTCATTTTGTAAGTTCATTGTTTATTGGATTTATCTTGTGAAGCAGTGATTGCTCCAGGCATTGTTGTATGTAGCCATTAGAGTTGCAAGTTTAACGTTTAAACTTTTAGGTTTTACTAGTTTGAAGATTTTAGGATTTTCTAG
This sequence comes from Cupressus sempervirens, assembly GCA_028749045.1. NCBI lineage: Eukaryota > Viridiplantae > Streptophyta > Pinopsida > Cupressales > Cupressaceae > Cupressus > Cupressus sempervirens. The sequence continues at coordinate 530,510,879 of CM053787.1, forward strand.
TTGAAGTCAAATGCTCCCAAATTTTGTAATAGTTGATCATAGTTGAATAGCAAGTAAGCAAGCAGGCATCCATATCTTTTTTGTTCTTCTCTTATTCATTATTGCATGTTTTGCATTTGAGAAGTTCATTGTTGAAAGCTTCATACTTTAGCTCTCTAGTTCTAATGGTGGAAAAATCTATGTTGTAAGTTTGATTTACAGCCCACTCGATTTGATCTTTCCCAATTCCCTTTTTCATTTTCTTTCACCGAGTTCTCTCTACATAGTTATTAATGAGTTCACTTGGTGTCCTCTTCTATTGAGCACTACTTTGTAGAGGCTATCGACCTCACTTGACATTGCTTGCTGCCGAGCCCACTCATTAGATACTTGTGTCAAGTTGTTGTTTGTTTGTTGAGTTCACTTAGCTTCCTCTTGTATTGAGCTTACTTCGTACCCTCCTATCAGTCAACATCTATTGGTACCAAGCAAAATTGTCACTCAACATTAGTTGTTGCTAAGCAAAAATTTTAGGGTTGTGATTCTTAATTCTTCACATGGTATTAGAGCTTTGAGGCATCACATCTACAGTGAGTTAGGGCATTTTTTTTCTAGGATATTTGACATGGCAGGAGATGCAGGAAAGATATGGCAACAACCACCATACTTTAATGGACAAAATTATGATACATAGGCAAAGAAAATGAAAACCATAATGGTTGCAAATGATTTGTGGGATTTTGTGATTAATGGGTTCAACGATGTGACAGACCCAACTTAGTATGCTGCCCTTACCAATAATCAAAAGACTCAACTAAAGGAGTCAAGGAGAAAGGATGCAAAGGCATTAAGTTTGATTGAGGGAGCAATGACAGAGACAGTCTTCCCCAAGATTGTAGAAGCAAATTATGCAAAGGAAGCATGGGATATCCTTGAGAAAAACTTCAAGGGAACTGATAAGGTCAAAGTAGTAAAGCTACAGATGATCAAAAGAGAGTTTGAGAACCTTCAAATGATGGATAATGAACCTATTGCAGAGTTTAGCTCATGAATCTCCACTTTGATAAACTAGCTTAAATCAAATGGAGAAGACTATGATGAGTAGAGGATTGTAGAGAAGATACTGAAGAGTTTGCCTCAAAAATATGACAACCTTGTGATGACCATAGAGGAAGCAAAGGACCTTACCATGTTGACCATGGATGAGTTGATGAGAACTCTTCAAATCCATGAGCACTGAATAAATAAGTCAACAACAACTTCCCAAGAGCATTCTTTCAAAGCTCAAGAGAATTCAAGAGGTAGGGGGAGAGGAAGAAATGGCTTCGATAGAGGCTTAAGAAGCAAAGGTTGTGGAAGGAATGGTCAAAGGAATGCTAGTGTAGAAAGCTCAGGAAGAGCAAGCAACCAAGAGGGAGCAAGCACCTCTCAAAATAGCTCTAGAGGAGGTAAAAAGAATTACAACTCCAACAAGAGCAATGTTGAATGCTACTATTTTCATAAGTATGGGAATTATGCAAGTGAATGCTAGAAGAAGTAGGGTGATCAGTCAAAGTAGAATGCTAATGTGGCTAATGTGAACATGGAAAATGCAAAGAATCCCACAACCTTCATCATGTGTAACATTGGCAAGAAGGAAGCCCTGAGGTATGGTACTTGAGCAACGGATGTAGCAACCACATGAGTGGTAATGAAAGTTTATTCTCTTTCATTAATAAGACTTTTAAGTCTAAAATTAAAATGGGAAATAATGGGACTATTCCCATAGTGGGCAAAAGGATCTATCATGGTCTGCACCAAGCAAGGTGAGAAGAAGGAAATATAGAATGTGTATTTTGCTTCCGATATGAAGCACAACTTGATGAGTGTTGGAAAACTCATTCAAAATGGATATAAGATGCTGATGGAAAATGACAAATGTGTCATTCATGAGAAGGATGAGAGTAATAGATTACTTGCAGCAGTCCAAATGACAAAGAACCGAATGGTCCCATTGAGAATAGAGACATGTTTCTCTTCTCAAGTCAATGTTGCACCTCGCAAACATGCATGTACAATGGTACACCAGCAATCAACTCTTAGGAGTGTAATTGAAGACCCCTCCAAGCTTTGGCATCTCAAGTATGGACATCTTGGCTTTGCTAGTTTAAATTTGTTGTCCAAGAAAATAATGGTAGATGGTTTTCCAAGCATTGTAGATTCATATGAAAAGTGTGAGGCTTACATATTAGGTAAGCAACATAGGCTTGCCTTTAATTCTAGAAATTCTAGAAGGGCTAGGGCACCATTAGAATTGGTGCATTCTAATTTGGTAGGCCCTATGCAAACTACATCTATTAGAGGGAGTACTTATTTTATGACATTCATAGATGATTTCAGTCATAGGACATGGGTACATTTTTTGAAGAACAAATATGAAGCATTTGACAAATTTGTTGAATTTAAAGCCCTGGCTGAACAAGAATGTGGACACTATATTAAGGTCCTTAGATTAGATAGAGGAGGGGAGTATACCTCTAATATGTTTGTAAACTTTTGCAGGCAGAATGGCATCAAGAAAAAACTGACAACCGGCTATACTATGCAACAAAATGGAGTGGCTGAGAGGAAGAACAAGACCATTGTTGAAATGGCAAGAAGCATGATGAAAGTAAAAGGGCTCAAAACTAAATACTGGGGAGAAGTTGTAGTAACAATAGTATACTTGATCAATAGGTGTTGGACAAAATTAGTTCATGACAAAATTCCTCTTGAGGCTTGGTTAAGAGGCAGATGGATAGTTGAGCACTTGAGAGTATTTAGATGTGTAGCATATGCACATGTGCCTAAAGAAAAAAGGAAAAAATTAGATGAAAAAGGTGTGAATTGCATCTTCATAGGGTATAACTCAGAATCAAAAGGCTATAGATTGTATGACCCAATTAACAAGAAGATCATCATTTCAAGAGATGTGGAGTTTCTTGGAAATCAGTCATGGCATGACTTGGTAGATGAATCCTCTAGCACTTCAAGTAAAGTGCCTACTATTGAAGAGGAAGAAGATAACATTGGTGATTAGCAAGAAGATGGAGCAGCTCACATGGATTTCAGAAAAAGGTGAAAAGGTAAGAAACCCTTAACATGCCGAGCAATAGCTCCAAGCACATCAAGAAAACCCCAAGCTAGTATGAAAAATAGTAGTAGCAACAATATTGATAATTTAGATCCCACTCTCACCTCCCTATTGCCAAAAAAGACTAAAGTCTAAGTGAGATATACTAAGAAGAAAGGTATGATGAAGATTATGATGAGAGTGTAAATTTTGCATTATTTTCTTATAGTGATCCAATATATTTTGAGGAAGCTGTGAAAGAGGAGAAATGGTGTAATGCCATGGATGAGGAAATAGATGCTATTGAAAGAAATGGGACATGGGAGTTAACTACATTGCCTCCCAAGAAACAAGTAATTGGAGTGAAATGGGTTTATAAGACCAAGTGCAATGCTAAAGGAAAAATAGATAGGTATAAGGCATGTTTAGTGGTCAAGGGGTATAAGTAGCAGTATGGCAAAGATTATGATGAGACATATGCCCCAGTTGCAAGAATGGAAACCATGCGTGCTGTCATAGAAATTGTAGCCCAACACAAATGGAAGGTATATCAAATGGATGTGAAGTCCACCTTCCTAAATGGTGTATTGAAGGAAGAAGTTTATGTGGAGCAGTCACCTAGTTATGAAGTTGCAAGTGAAGAGAATAAAGTGTATAGATTAAAGAGAGCTCTATATGGGCTCAAGAAAGCTCCAAGGGCATGGTACAATAGGATTGATTCATATTTAATGAACAATGGCTTTAGCAAAAGTGATGGTGAGCCCACACTTTACATCAAGGAAGCAAATGGTAATGTGCTCATTGTTTTCTTGTATGTTGATGATTTAATTTTCATCGAAAATGACAATTTCCTAATTGGTGAGTTCAAAGAGACCATGAAAAATGAATTTGAAATGACAGATCTAGGTCTCTTGAAGTACTTTCTAAGCATAGAAGTAAAACAAATGCGTGATGGCATCTTCATCTCTCAAGAAAAGTATGCAAGGAAGATCTTGGAGAGATTCAAAATGCAGAACAGTAAGGCAACTCCAACACCAATAGCAGTAGATTTGAAGTTGAGCAAGGAAGATTGAAACAAAAGAGTGAATCAAACACTATCCAAGAGCATGGTTGGAAGTTTGATGTATTTGACTGCAACTCAGACAGACATAATGCATGCAGTAAGTTTGATTTCTAGATTTATGAAAACACCAAAGGATTCCCATTTGCAAGAAGGAAAAGGGATCCTAAGGTATGTGAATGGTACCAAGGGATTTGGAATTTTGTATACTGCAAATAGTGATTTCAAATTGGTTGGTCACATAGATAGTGATTGGGCTGGAAGCTTAGATGATAGGACGAGCACTTCCAGATACATGTTTCATATGGGATCGAGTGCAATTTCATGGGCATCTAAGAAGCAACCTAATGTTGCTCAATCTATAGCAAAGGCTGAATACATAGCAGAAAATGCAACAACATGTCAAGTTATTTGTTTAAGGAGGATCTTGAAAAATTTGAGTGAAAGGCAAGAGGATGGAACCAAAATTTATTGTGACAGCATCTCATCAATTGCATTGTCCAAGAATCTAATCTTCCTTGGGAGAAGCAAGCATATTGAGATTAGATATCGCTTCATTAGAGAGTTGGTGGAGAATGGGGATATCAAAATAGAATTTTGCAAGTTTGAGCAGTAGCTAGCAGACATATTTACTAAGCCTTTAGGCACTGGAACATTTGTATACCTAAGAGAGAGTTTTGGAGTAGTTGATGTGGATCAACAGTGATCCTTGTTTTGTTTTCTTGGGACAAAGGGGGAGTGTTGAAATATTAAATGTAGGTAGACATTTGCCCCTAGAGCCAAATGCCCACCTACCACCTTGACTACATTAGAAATATTAATGCTCGGTAGGTGAGTTTCAAATTTGGAAAAGAGGGGGAAAACATTTTGAAGGGAGAAAAAAGGAATGTTTATTGATTTCATTCGATGGTTCAACAAATTAAAGAGTTGGAAGAATTGTAGAGCAGAGAAGTGCAAGTGCACAAAGCTATGAAGGAAATTGATCAGGGGATCCAGTCGTCAGAGTTCAGAAGACAAAAGGAAGTTTGTTCTTGTGTTTGCAGTTGCATGTGTTTCCTCTTGTCATTCTATAAGTTTGTTGTTTATTGGATTTATCATGTGAAGCAGTGATTGCTCCAGGCATTGTTGTATGCAGCCATTAGAGTTGTAAGTTTAAAGTTTAAACTTTTAGGTTTTACCAGTTTGAAGATTTTAGGGTTTTATGGTTGAAGCTAAATGCTCCCATATTTTATAATAGTTTATCATATTTCAATAGCAAGCAAGCAGACAGGCATGCATATCTTTGTTGTTCTTCTCTTATTCATTATTGCATGTTTTTGCATTTTAGAAGTTCTTTGTAGAAAGCTTCATACTTCAGCTCTCTAGTTTTAATGGTGGAAAAATCTACATTTTAAGTTTAGTTTACAGCCCACTCAGTTTGGTCTTTACCAAGTCCCTTTTTTGTTTGCTTTCACTGAGTTCTCTCTACACAATTATTACCGAGTTCACTCAGTATCCTCTTCTATTGAGCACCACTTGGTAGTGGCTACCAAGCTCACTCGACATTTCTTGGTGCCGAGCCCACTTGGTAGATACTTGTGCCAAGTTGCCCTTTGTTTTCCAAGTTCACTTGGCTTCCTCTTGTGCCAAGCTTACTTGGCACCCTCCTGTCACTCAGCATCTATTGGTGCTAAGGAAAACTATCACTCGACATTGGTTGTTTCCGAGTGAAATTTTTAGGGTTGTGATTCTTAATTCTTCACAAGAAGAATATATGACTTACAACACAACAAACATTGAGGAGTTCGTATGTTTCAGTAGTATTGTCTATTGTGGAAACCTTCATATAAGGTGAAGTGTCAAACTCGCCTCTCAAGAAGATCCTTCTTTATAACCTTGAATAAAGGACATGAAGATCATTGTCTCAGAGCCTAGAGAACTACACATATGTTGAATGAAACTAATAGTTCATTTTTAGTGAGTGTCTCAACCTTTCATTTGAAATCAAAAGAAGTTGAACCTATTTGAGTGCTATATCTAGTAGAGGTTGATATCTTGGAACGCATTGGTGACATATTTGGTTTTTTGGGGTTGCATATTTGATGGAAATGACAATCAAGAGTATAATTCCCATAGAAATATTTCTTTGATTGTCGGTGTCCATTCTTTCCAAAGTGACTAAATCAAGGTGGATGTGGCAATCCATGTTGGAAGACTCTTAGTCCAAAATATAGTGAGAAGACATTAAACCAAAAGATGTGTATGCAATGGTATTATTCATTTTGGGTTGGTGATTGATTCTCATTACACAAATTCACATTCATGGAGGGATGACTATTGCAAACTTCAACTAACTACTGGGTGCAATACAAATTTATGTACAAGCTTTTGAGAATTTGTAATGTAATCTATTTTGGAATAAATCAATTAGAAAATTTGACAAACTTTTCTTTTGAGTTGTAACTAAGCATAGTTGTGGGATTTTACATTAGTATTATATTATTAAATAAATCATAATTAAACAAATTTTCTCTCACCAAGTGCCCCTCTTGAGTGAGAAAATCAAGATTTTCTATTAAAGCTATTAAAAATCAAAGACATCTATTTTTATTCATAACTGAAAAATGTGATCATACATGATAGTATTTGAACTTACATCTTTGTTGCTGAATTATTATATATTATAATTGACTTCTATGTTATTCCCACTCTATTCATACCTCTAAAAGAAGCCTCAAAAACTTATTTATAATGCTACAAATTGTAACTAACTCCTAAACAACCAGTTATTCCTAGTTGCATGAGTTACAATAGTTAGTTTCATTAAAATCACATTTAGAGAAATTCTCCCAACTAAAAGAATATGTCTTCACATTAAGTATAAGAGAGAAAATATAGTTCCATCCTCAACTAGATTTTCAATAAGCTGGAACATTTCCATGTTGACTCATTTTTAAGTAGTGATTACTAAACTACCCCTTTATGAGAATCATTATTTCACTACTCTTGTAGTGATCATGAATAAGTCCATAGACACTTGAAGTATCGGCTGACCACCAATTAGATTATTGCTTTCTTCCTTGCTTTTCCCTGCATTATTGACCTAGTCTTGCAACAAGTGTTAGTAGTACACACATTCACCTTATCCTTTATATATAATATTCACCGATTTCATCTTTAATAAAAATAACTATGCATTCAACCCATAGTTGTAGGAAGAGAACTCATTTGGATGGATGAAATTAATCACACTTCAATTATTCACATAATCACATGAATAATATAAAGGTTATCATGGATTTATTTGTAATAAACACAATCCTTCCTAATCATCATACATAAAAAAAATATAAACTTAAGTATCTTAGAATTATAATATTCTTAAAAGAGTCTTTATGAGACCATGGTAAAAAGCCAAGTCCTAAATTATCCATATTAGAGAATCATATATTATTATGCCATAAAATGGCCTCATCAGTCTCTTGAATAAATTTTCCTTTGAAAAAATAAATAAATAATGTTAATTATTGAACATTAGTTAAATATAATTATAAACTAGTATTAAATAATTAATTATAATAAATAAGGTTAAATATTTAACTATTAGTAATAAAACATAAGCTAATATTTAAATAACTAGGGTCTGCCAAGTTTCAATTTTGAATATAAGTTGATTTACGAGAATTTCTTTCCTTAAATAATAATTTTTAAATATAAGCATAGGAGGGTTTGAGATTCAATCAATGATTCATTGTTACGTGGAACAAGAATTTAGAAATCAATTCTCTAGTGAAAGACCTGATTGAGTGATCATTAGATAATGTAGACAAAGTGACATATTTCCTAGAGGTGACAAATGATAAGGACAATAAACAATGCTTCTTGAATGTTTTGTTAGTAGAAAAAAAGGAAAGATAGTAAATCAAGCATGTAATGAGCCTATTCCATTTCTTAATGTATCTAGGGTGCAATGACACAAAGAATGCTAACATTTTCATTCCATTCTAAACACTAGAGTTCAAGATAAAAATTGATACAAAAATATATGACTTGCAAGACAACATGCATGGATGAGTTCACATGTTTCAGTAGTATTGTCCATTGTGGAAGACTTTGTATGAAGTGAAGTGTCAAACTCACCTCTTAGGAAGATCCTTATTTATAACATTTAATATATGGAAGGAAGGCCATCATCTCAGAGTCTAGAGAACTACACATGTTATTTTGAAGGATATTGATAGTTCATTGTTAGTGGATGTCTCAACCTTTCATTTAAGGTCAAATAGAAGTTGAACTTGTCAAGTGCTATATCTAGTGGAGGAGGATTTCCTAGAACACATTAGTGGCATATTTGATTTGTTAGGGGTACATATTTGGTGGAAATGTCAAGAGTACATGCCCTCATGGGATTATTTCTTCAATTGTTGGTGTTCATTCTTTCCAAAGTGACTAAATCAAGGGTGAATGTGACAATCCACTTTGTAAGACTCTTAAATTGAAATGTATTGAGAAAAATAATTTAAATTAAAAGACATTTATTTTGTGGCATTAGTCATTTTGCGGATGACTCAAACATTACACAATAACACTTGATTCCTAGGCTAAAAGTGTTAAATAGTTAAAGTTGGCTTACTTTTCTTAAGCTTAATATGTAGCCTAGTGTGTGATGTTTAAGGGTGACCGATATTGATTACACAACCAAGTATTCATGGAGGGTGGACTCTTGCAAGCTTCAACTAAATACTAGTATTGGAAGTCTATTGGGAAAGTAAGGTCCTGAGAGGGGGTGGGGGTGAATCAAGATCTATAAATTTTTTATCTTCTTGGAACAATTCAAATGCATTCCCTATTAACCCATCTCATATCAACATCATGAATCATATAACCATAAAATGAAATAGATGTAACTATTCATCACATCCATAATCATGAAAGTAAATGTAAACACATAACAAAAAAGATTTGGTTACCCAAAAATCTTCCAAGGTGAAGGTAAAACTGGGGTGGGGATGACACCCAAAAAATATTCACTATTACAATAATAAAGTGTGCCTTTTAAAGCTACAATGTTTGATCACTTCTGGTGATCTACTTGGTGAAGGGTTTGTCCTGCTAAGAGATTACAAGACTTATTCAATCTACCTCGCTTAAAGGATTTAAAATTACAACAAAGTAAGCTCTCTATTAGGATATTTGTATAGGCCTGTTAGGACCACTCTATTAAGAGATTTACTCTAATTCACTTGCTAGAATGTATTATTACCTAATCCTTTGGTTAGAACTCTGATGCTTGATTAGGGATATACTCTTTCCAATTTCTAATCCTCTCTCTAATATGATAAACTTCGTTCTGTACTTCATTGTTTGGTTTCCTTGCCTAACTCTTGCTTCTTACATCCAAATATAGCCCCTTTGGCATATAAACTTCTCTCCTTCTCTCACTCCTTCACTGTCTCTCTGATTTAGGGTTTATATCCTCCTTAAATAACCAACTATATAAAATTCTAGGTCAAAATTAATAATCCAAATTTCTCCATTTTGTAGCTTAACCCTTCCATTTTTTGATTGGTTACTCTACCTTCATAGGGATTAATGATCTATGAATTTTTTTACAAACAACTCCTTAATTGTATCAACAATCATTAAATCATGTATGGATGTTAGCCAAACTAGTTTACATAAGTGTTTGTTCCATTCTAAACACATATACCAAAATTGGTTTACTCGACACATGAATACTCTAATGCTTAGTCATGACTAATATTCATGTTGTCACTTAGCTTCTGAATGCTCAGTAGTAACTATGTAACTTGACATGAATGAACTCTGTTTAGCTTGAAATTTACTAAATTTTGACTTAATCAACATAAACTATCACTAGTTATATACTGGGGTCCTCAACAACTGAAGACTTACTCAACTCAAACTAAAATGTGACCATGTCTAAGTGCACTATTAGACCTTCATTGGGTGGCTTAGTCACAACAATGACCAACCAACTCTGTCTAGGAAATTAACAAGTGTTTGACACTAATAGGAAACATAACTTGGAGATCAACAATCTTCCCCTTTGACATTAGTGGTGAAAACACTTTTTCATGATTGGTCGTTACATCACAAATTACAAAATAGTACAACCCCTTAGACTATGACTCAACCTTCATAAATGCTTCACTATACACATCATATATACATATCTTCTAAAAATGAGAAATGCATTACATTATGTCATACCTTCCTAATTATTTAATTACATTATTGATCTTCAAATGATTTCCTCTTGTGACATTCATCTATTCCTAGGTCCCCCTTGTATATATATCTATTCCCCCTTGTTTTTGTCACTCATGGATGTAGGAGCATTCGGGTGAAATTATATTTCTTCAAAACTCATTTATGAATCTGTAGAATCATGACCAATGCATTATCCCAACTAGATCTAATAGATTCCAAAACTTGTACTTTGATTTCTAGCTAAGCAACTAGATCAACCAAACAATTTACAATTGAGAGATGCATATCTCTACTTACTAAGTCCTTGGTGGCTGGTAGTTCTCTTTGCAGGACCTCCAAATGAGGTATTAATATTGTCTAAATTGCAATCAATTTTTCCCTTATTTTTTAATCATTGGCCATCAACTTAGCTAATCTGCCTTGGGGATAAGTCAATCTATTAAATGAATGGAGCTTAAACTTGTGTCTATGCTCAAAGAATGTTCGATTGACTTCAAATCTACCTGCAACTTGTCAATAGAGTCTGAATCACAAAGCTTCTTTTAAAAAGAATGAATATTTTGTATAAATTCCTCTAAATTATGTACAAGGGTAGAAGGTTCAACCTGCTTAATGGCAATCTCTATTGTAACTTTCATCAAAACTTTATTCTCAAATTTATTTTTAGACCACCTCATTAAATTTTCATTAGCCTCAATATCATCATTTTTTACCTTCTCAACAATGTGAATTAGCTGATCTAAAATAGTTGTTTTCTCATTAATATCTTGAATTTCAAACACATCATTAAAGATATCCTTTATTTCACTGGTGTTCTCTCTTCAATTCCTCTTGTTTGGTCTTCCTCTCCAATAAATCTTTCAAAATTTGCATCTTATCAAACATTATGTTTTGAAGGTCATACGTAGGTAGCACAATGACCTCATCTAATGTAACAAGCTTAATAGGGAACCTTACCTTCTTTTTCAATAATTTCTTCCTCAGTGTGTTGCTACTTGATACAGTGAGCTGTAAGGATGAAATGTCCATGCTTGGCCTTGGCTCACCCTGTCATTTATTAGTGTCAATACCAATTGAAATTGACTCTTGATGAGAGTGAGTATCTTTGTTTCAGTATGTATAGGGATTCCAACACTCGATAAACTAGTGTCTATATAGCCTCTTTTTCTTTAGGCTCTTGCCACTCCTTGGTATTTGACTATATAGCCTCCTTTGTTCCTCAATGTGAGGTCTTGAGGCATCTATTATAGACTTATCTAATTTCTCTTTCTCCTCTCCTTTTACATCAATGACAAGGTTGGCCTTGGGTGCTGGATGTAGAATTGTAACTATAGCCTTGCCCTATTCCTTGACACTTACACCTTGTATGCTCTTTTCTTCAACTGTGATTGAAGTTATTGTAGAACTATCAAGCACTAATTCAATAGTTGGAGCACTTTCTATCCTAGGCAAATCATGCACTTGTATCAAAACTGAATTTATGCATGGTAGAGGTGTATCTAAGGTTACCTTGTTGAATGTTTCATTATTAAGATCTTACTTGGTCAAGGTATTGTTATTTAGCTATGTATCCTTAGGTATATCTTCAATAGTGACAATGTCTTGTTGTTCACTCTTCTCTACCTTTCTCCTTATTTCTTCCTCCAAATTTTTTGATTCATTTATATCTTTATTATTATCTAATTCAACTTTTTATTCCTTCTTTTCTTCTTTAGCTGTTGTACCTAACAACCCAAATTCTTTCTTCAAAACCAAATTTCTTTCTCGTACTACTTCCTCAATTTCATTTTTCAAAATTTTATATGCCCTTAGCTTTGGCACAAATTTCTTGGAAAAATCTCTTAAGGCTATAGACATATGCGTCTTGCCTAAATCTAGCATTATCTGGGCTAAGGTTGTTTATCTTATTTGTCTCTTAGTACTTAATGTCCATTTCCATTTGGAATCCATTTTATTATACAACTTTCTTGGTTTTTCCTGCCTTAATTCTACAGGTGTATACCTAAAATTTATCATCATGTCCAAAACTACTTGCTCAACCTTCTCTTTATCAATTTTCTCTAAAGAATCACATTTTACATCCTTAAAACATGAAATACCTGTTGAATTTCTGACGTTATCACACACCTTTTCAATGTGCTAAGGAGGTTGCCTAGTAACAATTTGAAATCAACTCATGTCATCAAATTTGGTTATTTCTCCTTCATCATCAGACTTTAGTATCAATTTCCTCCTCAATCTCTTTTTCTAACCTTGCTTTCTCCCTTTAGCTACTAGTTTCCTCTTTATTGGGGACTTGCCCTTAATCGGCTTTGTAATATTTATAGTCCCTTTCTTTGGATTGACAACTGTAGGAGATGCTGCCTTAGATCCTTGCTTGATTACTTTCCTTTGAGGTGTAGAGGAGGGGAGGTGTAACCCTTTTCTTTAGATTCCTCTTGACCTTTGGATCTACAATTACACCAATCTTTCATTTTGGTGCCTGAGGCTTGGCAACCACTAATTTCTTTACTTTTGATTCATCTTCTTCATCTTCCTCAGTCTCCTCATCTTCCTCTTTTCCTTCTATAATTTGCAAGGGTGCCTCTCCAAGTTTACCTTCCAGATCTGCTATCATTTTCTTTCTTTTTCTATCCATCTTGGGCATTTTTGTTTGCATGAACATCTTTATCTTGGCAATTACATATGTGCCAAATGTCTTAGAATTCTTATCAATTTCTTCATCTAGTAATGTAGTAACTATAGTAGATATCTCATCATCATTTACTTCATATTGCATTGGCTTTAGCCATGCAACCCTTGGTTTGACTTCCTGAGCATAGGTGAAATCAGTATCTACCATGAAACAAATATGATCATAGTAATGATCAATGACCAAGTTAGGGATTATCATTCTATTCTTTATTTTCCCTTTGATTTCATCAAAATATTCATCCAAAATGGTTTCAAAGTTTTCTCCTTATTTTTCAATGTAACCATTGATCTACTTAGTTACAGGTGAAGATTTGTCTCACACAATTTCTCCAATGGTAGGAAATGAATTTTGTACATAAAAGAATATGCACAACAACAGTTAGCCAAACTTACATAAGTTATTCTTAGCCTTCCTAATGACTCCACGACTTTATGCTAATTGGATCAATTGTAGCTCAGCTAGGTTGTAGCTATCTTCTTTTCTTCATAATTTTGTAGCCCAAATCTACTACTACACATGGTACATTATTTAGTCAGCTTGACTGATACAATTTGCATGCAATCACTCAGACTAAAAACTCAATAATATGATCCTCAATTTCATCAATTGACATCCCTTGGCCATTCTATTTTTCCCTGGTAAGTTCTTTGATGACATTTATGGCCTAGCATTATATTGTCTTTACTCAATCTAGTGTAGGGTACGCAATCACTTGATGAATAATTTCCTTGGTTGTCTTGCCTAGCCTATTCTCTAGCCACAACTTCATGCCATGTACCCTTCTCAAAATTATTTTGATCCATTCAACCTTAAATACCTTGGAAAAATCTAGGGCATGGGTAAGCCCTTTCTCGACAACTATTCTATTCTCCGCTTTTGAAACTCCATTTGCACAACTTGTCATAAGGATTTCTTAGTTCAAAATCACCAATTTCTCCAATCTTACACATATAGCATGATCATATGTCATGCACCATGATGAATCAGGGAGGAATGGGTGATAATGCACTAGATGTGTCTCTAGTCATTGCAATTTCTAGATATGCCTTAAAATTTGGTGAAGGGCATGCATTATTTTACGCTTGGCTAAGCTTGGCATTCCTTCAAAATTTCCTTCTTTCCACTTCTAGATGCAAATGATACCATTATGATCTAGGGTTTGAAAATTTCAAATTAATCCTATGACCTTCACTTGATTTTGTAATCTTAGTAACTCCTTTTCTCAGAAGTGGCTCTGTAGCTGCGCTGGTTCTTTGTCTGATTGGTGCAGGGGGAGAGAGGGATTTTGGTATAACTTATATATTTCTTCACCTTAGGATCTATAATTATGTCTTTCTTTGTCTTCTTATCTTGTGGTGAGAAAAGTTCTAGGGCTTTACTCTTCTTCTCTACACTTTCTTCCTCTTCCTTTCCATCATCATCACTTTCTCTATTTTCCCTAAGACCTTGCATAATCACTAAGGGTCCTTCACATTTAGCCTATTCGCCTAGTTTCTCTTCTAGGTCTTTTTTTCATCTTCTTCTACTTTCTATCAGATAAAGCAATGTTAACATGTATTGCCATCCTTTCAATTTCTTTCTCATATTTTCCAAAGGGCTTGGCCTTTGCATAAATCTCCTCAAAAAGAAATATAGTGATTGCTAAACTTACATCATCAATATCAATTTTATAAGAAAATGCTTTAAGCCAGAATACTCTTAGCTTAATTGATTAAACATATGTGTAATCAATGTCCACTAGAAAATGCACATCATTAATGTAGTACTTCTCTACTAAGGATGTAGGAATCCTTTTTCTTCTTCTCATCTTTTGTTTGAACTCATCGAAGTATCCATCCAATACAATTCCAAAATTGTCACCCAAATTTGAAATATATTCACTTATTTATCTAGTAATAGGTTTTCCTTGCTCCCAAACAACATGACCAATAGTAACAAAATAATTTTGAACATAAAAGATGATGCACATTATCAAGGATCCAAACTTACACATAGAGTTTTTCACTTTCCTGATTGATAGAAGATACTTTGCTAATTGCAACCATAGAGCTAGCAAGATCATACTCATGATATTTTATTACAATATTCTAGGCTTGGTCTATTATCATTAATGTCAACATACACTTTATTTTGTGAAGAATTCTAGAATTATAGAGGAAGAATTGTTAGGCGCGGTCAATGGTCAATGAAGTATGCTATGTGTAGTTGAGGGCGGCTTCATGAGCCTATCCTGATGATATGAATATGTTCACAAAATTTTTTTTATAGTTTTGACAGAGTTATGTGAACTTTTTTGGAGGTTTCTTTTAGAGACAGTTTCTGGAAAGAAGTTTCTCATAAATCAAAAATATCTTTTGATAGAGACGGAATTTGGTTAAGAAAGCTTGAAGGAAGATCACCAACATGTTGAGGATGCTATGGTTAAGATAGAAAAATTAGATATACAATTGAAGCTGAGCATGTTGATGAAGCTTGTAAAGATGATTATTGGATTAAAGTTATGAAAGATAAATTACAACAGATTGAAAAGAGCAAGACATGAGAATTGGTTCCTAGAACTAAAGATAAGATATTATTGGAACTAAAAGGGTATTTAGAGACAAGATGAATGAACAAGGTGAAGTTGTGAGAAAAAAGAAAGATTTTTATGTAAAGGATATTCACAACAAGGATGAATTGATTTTGAAGAAACATTTACACTTATTTCTAGATTAGAACAAGTAAGAATATTTTTGGCATATGCTACTAACAAGAAATTTAAAGTTTATCCAATAGATGTTAAGTCAACTTTTTTGAGAGAACTTGAAGAAGAGGTATATATTTAACAACATGATGGTTTTTCTTTTACAGATGAGAAGGATATGGTTTGCATATTAAAGAAGGAATTGTATGGACTAAAAAAAGCATCTAGAGCTTGATATGCAAGATTAGATAAACATTTGACAATTTTGGGATTTGTGAAAGGTAATGTTGATAGTAAATTGTATCTAATAAATAATTATGATGGTTTGTTGATTGTTGTTGTATTTATGGATGACATTATCTTTTGAGGTAATGATGAAGCTAGTAAGACAATTTTAGAAGAAATGAAGAAGGAATTTGAGATGAGTATGATTGGAGAGATCAAATACTTCTTGGGATTGTAGATTGTATAGAACAAAGATGGAATCTTCATAACACAAGATAAGTATCTTAAACATTTGTTGAAAATATTTGGATTCAAAAGTTGTAAACCTGTTGGAACAACTATGGTAACTAGTTGTAAGTTATGTAGCAAAGATGAATCCCCTAGTACATAAAAAGAAGAAGTACATATCTATGATTGGTGGCTGCAGTATTTGACACACACTAGACTTGATATAGCTTATTTAGTTAGAATTGTGACAAGATTTCAGGTAGGTCCTAACAAGAATTTTTAGATATTTTAAAGGCACACTTGATTATGGCTTATGGTATGGTATATTACAAGATTATGCATTATGTGTGTACACAAATGTTGATTAGGTAGGAAGTGTAGATGATAGAAAGAGAACCAATGGTAGGTCATTCTTCTTGGGAGGAAGATTAGTTTCTTGGCTGAGCGAGAAATATGAATGCATTTCAAAAAGTACATCAAAAGTAGAATATGTGGAAGCAACATGTAGTTGTAATCAAATTAGTTGGATGAAGAAGATGTTGAAAGACATTGTAATTGAGTTTACTGAACCTATTACCATACATTGTGATAATCAAAGTACATTGAGTATGTCAAAGAATCAAGTTTTAATTTCAAAGATATAGCATATATCTATTAAGTATCACTTTTTGAAAGAGAAAGTTGTAGAGAAAGAAATCAGACTACAATATGTTAGCATAAAGGAGCAAATAAAAAACATATTTACAAAAGCCTTGGCTAAGCACACATTTGAGTAATTAAGAGGCATGCTTGGGGTTATGCCCCACCCTACTTTAGAGTAGTTGATGCAAAGATTACATCGGTCCAATTGGTAGTGAAGCACCATTTCTTTAACTAGACTAGATGCTTGATGCTTCTCCTACATGGTAGTATCTATGTTTAAGTTGAGTCATTGAGGACTCTTATTTTTGGTATTTAACAATGTCTTCGGACACTTGAGCTTGAACATGAAATTTTGGAAATGATTGAACTTAGAGAATTGACATAATGATAACTTTGTCATTGATATCAAAGAGGGAGAGAAGAGTATCACATGAAAAACATCATTTAGGGGAGAAATAAGAAAACATCCTTGGAAGAGAGAATAATGTATTGATTGATGTATGTGGGAGATTAACACCTTCCTTATGTTGTTTATTGTGTGGTTTTGATTTGAAAATGAAAAGTTATTTTCAACCTATCTAAGATTGAGATGTATGTTTACATTCATGGGCAACATGAATGGGGGAGCAAAACCAGATGTGAAAGAAATGTATTTGGTATTCATGAAACTTAGATGTTTTTCATATACGTTGCCATCAATACCGAAGGGGGAGATTGTTAGTATGAATTTTGATTGTATTCCTATGTGGGAGTATGTTAGTAATGCTAGAGACATAGTTCAGAGCCTATGTGTTGCATTCATGACAAAGTTTGTCATTGATGTCAGCATACACTTTATTCTGTGAAAAATTTCTAAGTCACATAGGAAGAGTTGTTCAATGTGGTCAATGGTCAACAAAGTATGTTATGTGCAGTTGAGAGTAGCTTTAGGATCCTATCCTAATGCTATGACTGTGTGCACGAAATGAGATTTGTAGTTTTGGCAGAGCTATGCAAAGGTTTTTGGAGGTTGCTTTTAGTGATAGTTTCTATAAAGCAGTTGTTGGTAATCAAATGTATTTTTTGACAAATATGAAATTTGGTTAAGTGATCTTGGAGGAAGATCAAAGACATTGAGGATTCTATGGTTGAGATAGAAAAATTGGATATGTAGTTTGAGCTGGCTAATTGAAGGCCTCTAAAAGTACTATTTCCTATGAGCTGATGATTGTAAAAATCATTATGGACAGAGTATAATTGTAATGTAACATGTAATGTAATATCTTAAAGATGTCCTATATTATTATTATTATAAACTAAGAAAGCCTCAAGGCTGACTCAATACTTTTTATTAGGACTTGGTATAAATGAAAGGTCATTTCCTTGTTGTAAATCATCATATGTGGTCATATGCATTGTGATGTTTGGTTGAGAGAAATTAAATAGGAATATCTTTTGATCAAAGCAAGGATTGGTGTGGATTGATTTATTATGAGCTTCAAAGGAAATGTATTAGAAAAAGGATTTGTTGTTTAGTTAGTTCAAAGATCTTAGATATGCTTATCTAGAAGATTGTCTAGTGAAGACTGTTGCTGGGGCTATTTGGACAATGAATTTAGTCATCCTTCTTTTAACTCCTAACAGGGTTGGCACAACTCTTAATAGGGTTGGAAAGGGATTCAAAGTCTCCTAACATGGACTCTATGTATTGATTGTATTTCATTGGCTCCTAACAAGGTCTATCATTTCAAAATGGAATTTTTATATTATTACACCATCTTGTGGGCATCATTCTCACTAGAGTTTTCCCCTCGATCAAAGGTTTACCTAGTTAACATATCTAGTGTTATTGCGGATGGTTATCTTTCAATGGTTGTTGCATCTACTTTTTACATGTTTCATAATTAATAAAGACAGTGAGAGTTTTTTTAAGAACATAAATGATTCAAACCATCCCCGCACTACCAAATGATACTTTCGAGTGTGATGATTTTGGAGTTAAAAAACACTTTACATGACCACTAGCTCCTTTGCTTGTCAAGTTCTAAATCTAATACTCGTGAAGGAGAGGATAAAGTCATACACATACCAATTCCTCTCTATAGACAAGGAATTGTTGTACTTACATTTTAATGTGAACATAACAAACAAACAACCATGATTTTAAAAAAAAATTGTAATATTTCCTCAACAATAGACTTAATCAAAGTTTATAAGACCATGTTGAATTATATCCACAACCATAATCAAAGACAGAGTTTCACTCTTCTTAGATATCAATACACAAAATCTATTTATCTAGATTAATGGAAGATGAACTTAATTTAAATCTAAGATTTTAATATTTAATTTAAATTAATTAAATAGGTTCAATAATACCCCTTATTATGAAATCCATAAAAGTGAAGACAACATTTTCTCCATTACATATCTTTCACTTTATTCATGATACTTAATTTCATTAAATTCAACATATTTTTTTCTATATTTGAGATATTATTGATTACTTTCATATTATGTTAAGCTTGGGAGCAATTTATTAAGAGCATACATTTAAAATTAATGAAGTGAGATATCTTTAAAAAATTTATTGTAAAATACTTATATATGTAATTGCAATTTTTAAAAAAACTTGTCTTCTAAATGATGATTTCTCTTCGCCTTTTCCCAAAATTTACCAATATGACTATATTATCAATTAAAATGTTTTTATGTGCACTACATTAAATTAATAGAACTCTTGCAAATGGTGATTTCTCTCCACTCTTCTTTTTTCAAACATTACCACTACCTGACTATAATATCAATTAATTACAATTTTTTTTTAGGACTTGTTGTAGGCAATATAAATTTACTTGTGTCTAATTAATCAATGACTTTGTACAATCATAATTGATTATTAGTTCTTTATAACTATAGAGATCAAACTAAAGTTAACATGTTACTATTAATGAGTACTATTTTGCCACATAGTGGCATATACTTGCCTTATTGTTATTAATTGTATTTGTAACTATTTAATAAAAATTATAATTTTTAAAATAAATTTAATTTAATCTAATTCAAATATGAAAAAATCAAAAAATAATTATTGTGAAAAATGGAAAAAAAAAACATTTATATAATTAATAAGTTCTCTAAGCATAATTAAAAATGAATAAATAGAATAGTGCAAAAACTCATTATACTCTTATTACCTCATTGGTAGTTGTAAATCAATTTTACGTTAATGCTTGTACATCTTGTAAATACAGTCTCATATATAAAATTTCACTCATATATATTCTTTTGATGAAAATAATCTTTACAAAGTACAAAAAAATTGACCATGTTATTATTATATTTAGGAAGAGTTATTTGATTTTTGGTAGATTTGATTAACTAAAACTTATGCACAGAGAAACTAAAACTAATTCAGTAATTGTGCAAATTGAATGCAATCGTACTACGACAAGTACAATAAGCTTGTTCCATATAATTTTTCATGTGCAAAAATATCACTTTTTAAAAAATGAAATACACATTTAAAAAAAAATTGTAAATAATAATTATCTCCAATTTGAATAAAGGAAAGAGCTCTAAAATTATAAAGAGCCATTAAAATAATGTGAAGACATATATGTAACTTCCTATCATAGCTTTGCGTTGTTATCTGTATTCATTGAGGGTGTTGGAAATGTAATAGAAATACTAAAATTTAGATATTTAATTAAATTTTCAACTTCATTCCTTCCTATTGGTACCTGTGGTAAAAGAAGTTATATTTCTAAAACTTTTGGTTTACTAATAGAAACTCTTGCCCTTAGGTATTTTACCAACCAAAAGATTTCTTTTATCTATAGTTCAATTGACCTAAATTTGAGGCGATATGAGCATATTTGTAGGAAGGAGTTTTAAATTTTTTTTAAGACACGAGCAAATCTTTCATAAGAAATCGTGTTTATTATTTTTCATTCTTCCATTAAAAAAAAAAATCTAATTAACTAAAAAATAGTAACATAATGAATTAAAGTAATTTTAATAAATGATTATTGTTAGTCCCTAGAGGGATTATAGTTTTCAACTTGTTATTAGCTATTAATTCTTTCTTGAAAAATAGTGCAAGCTCAATAAATTTGACCTTATGGTATGGTTTATTTTTTCTATTAAAATGAAATTTTCTGTAATTTATGGATATTCTATTGGTTGTTTCAAATTTTGCTAGTGGTTTTTTCCTATTTTGGTGGAGAGAAATACAAACAATTTCTAGCATCCTTTACGAGACATCTTCCTTTTAACGCATTTTTGCATGTTCCGCTAGCAGGTAACTCATATACATGCCAAATGGAATTATTAAAATCTTCTTCATATAACTTTGCTACGTCTGGCCAATCTCCATTTTATCCTATCATCTTTTTGGTTGATGCATTTTTGCATGGTTTTCTTTGTTTAGGTTGGACATGCAGGATCAAAGTGAAATCAATTTTTATCATGATTGTAGGATTTCCTACACTATGCATAGCATTTAGGGTGGGAGAATCCATGATGATGACACCCATTCATTTGCTTTTCTTTACTTCAAAATTTTGCAAGCTCATGTAGCTCTCATGTAACATATCCATGGATAGGGTTGTCAATTTTATTTGCTATACCCTGGAGCCTCCTCATCACTGCAATAAAATAATTTGTGGCATTGTTAAGGAATATATTGTGCGCTTCAATTCCATAGTTCAATTTGTTTTTCTTTTAATGTTAGTCATTTCCTCCATTTTCTGGTTATGATAAATTGGCACCAACATTTGCCTTAATACCTAGCTTATAGTTTTAGGAAAATGATTAATTAAGGGTCGTTTGGTCACTGGAATAGGACTGGAATAGAAAGAGAAAACTAGAATATGTTTTATATTTGTTGTTTGGTACACTCAATCAAAATTGGGAATAGGAAGACATATTCCAATTTTGCCCCTAAAATGAGCATGTCTATCC
Source organism: Cupressus sempervirens (assembly GCA_028749045.1). Taxonomy (NCBI): domain Eukaryota; kingdom Viridiplantae; phylum Streptophyta; class Pinopsida; order Cupressales; family Cupressaceae; genus Cupressus; species Cupressus sempervirens. The sequence continues at coordinate 530,532,639 of CM053787.1, forward strand.
CAAAAAATAGTTATAATTGGAATAGGCCATTCCTATTCCCAATCTATTTTTAAAAAAGAAATTTAATTCTTTTAATAATTTGTTTAAATTGTTTTAATAATTTTATTTTCATTTTTAAATTTTTTTAATTTTTATTTTTTAATTTTATTTTTCAACATTTTTTTTAATAACATTTTTTAATATCTATTTGTTTAACAAAATGAAATAAATAAAATAAAAATTATGTTAATCCAAACAATGGATTAACATATTCTCAATTGAATTCGAAGAACCAAATAGAATTAGAATTTCCCTTTTCTATTCCCATTCTCTATTTCCATTCCCATTCCTTTTTTCTATTCTAATTTTCAATTCCTACGTCAGCAACCAAACGAGCCTTAATGTGATGCCTAGGTTTTATGTACATTTTTAAAAAAGTAGAAAGGATTTGCATCTAGATTTGTTTCAGTTTTAATAATTAATTCTATAAAATAGAACCTTAACTTAGTAGATCTAGATTTTTGTCAAAACTAATTTGTTAAAATTTCATATTGATGTGACTGATTGGAGGGCTCAGATCTGGTGTAGGGCCCTTGAAGCCCATGTTTCCATGACATTGAGCTTGCCAAGGTGGATACCTATATATTATAATTTTTGAAATAATTCTAAACATGATTGCAGGTGACTTTTATGACCACCTTTTAAGTTTATGCATGGTTTTGAACATTTGTAATTTTCACACAAGAAATGGCTTCATTCTAGTAGGTCTGATTCAAATATTCCTATTATGGACAGATTAGAGGATTTTTTTTATTTTCCATTGAAATTTCTCATTTAAGTGAAGTGCATATGCTTTAAGCTGAAGAAATACTAATTTCCCCATGGATTGGATAATTTGGCCTTGTATTTTTTTTATCATCAGCAATGAACCAGGTGAACTTTTTGAAGTAAAAAATTTAGCATTTGTCTGTTTTTATTTTACAACAAGCCCAGTTCAATGACATACAACATTGGTCAAGTTGCCAATGGTTCTTGTTTCCAAAAATTAAATTGATATGGATAGCAGATAAGTTTCCATTTGTGCCCATTCATATCATTTTTTGTCATTATCTATATGGCTTGAATTGCAGTTGATGTAGGAGCATCTTGCATGGGAAAATTATTTATAAAATAAAAAATAAAAAATAAAAATTGGAGGAGAAAGAAAGTGACAAAAATAGAAAGAAAAAAAATGGAAAAAAAGGAGAAAAGAGGAATTTATGCTTTCAAGATGCAAAGGTGGCATAAGTAGAAAAATAAAATAAAAATGGTTGTCATTCCATTTATCGAGGTGTGATTGGTGGAATTCTAGAAAGTTATGGATATTGTATAAAGTTGTGGATATTCTAGAAGGTTATGGAAGTTGTAGAAGGTTGTGGATATTGTGTAGGAGGAATTCTAGAAGGTTGTGGATAAGTCATGCATTGGGTGGTAAATGCATATTTAAGCCTGGCATATGAGCATTTCTAATCAAGCTCGAGAAGTAGAAGCTTGGAAAGGTGAAAGCTTTGGAAGGAAAAAATTCAAGGTGTGAAAGATGGAAGGTGTGAAGGCTTCAAGGTGTGAAAGAGAAGGAGGAAGTGAAGAGAGAGTTTTCCTGAGTCTGTGGACAGAGTGTCGAATGTGAGGCAGTTTACAATAGGATTGTGATGGAGTTGTGAGTGTGTGAAAAGAGCGCCGAATGTGAGGCAGTTTACACTTGGATCTTGGATAAAGTTGGAGAAGAGCTAGTGACTGTGGTTTAGAAACAAAGAGGTTGCTTGGTGGCTTGCGAGCACAAGTTGAGATCTTGGAGGTTTCTACTAGAGTGTGGATCTAGACTAGCTTGGGCTTGGATTGGATCTTGAGGGATTTTGTAGAAATGTTATTGTAATTAATATTGGATTTTCAAGTATAAAATTGTTTGAAGCATTTTGTCATCTCTTGTCTTCATATCGTGGCATTTTTGGTTATGAGTCGATAGGGTGGTGTGGCCCTTCATCAAGTGGTATCAAAGCGTACCTTCATCAGTAGTATGTTCTCCCATTGTTTAGTGATCAAGATAAAATCATGCACATTAATTGAAGCATAATTTCCACATCCGAGCTCTAATATTAGATTTTACCAACGTTCCCTTTTGATTTTATAAACATTTCCTTAAGTTTGTGCTATAAATAGAGACTTTCACTTTCTACTAAACCAAGGTCAAATTCTACTATTTAATCCTATGCATGAAGTAGCCTATCTCCACATTAAAGCCTCATTGTTTGATTGCTTCTCACTTTAATGAAATTTCTCCTACGTATTCTAAAAAGATTACTAACAAGATAGTATAGGTTGAACTTGTAATCTTGGGCTTTTGCTGCAATCTTTCTAGCAAATAATTTTATAAAGAAATTGTTTTCTTTCAAATTTCAGAACAAGATATGACTAAATTACACGAATTGCATTTCTAAGCTCTCCACTGTATTTTGAGCTTTTAAGTTTCTTTCTTGGAGTTTAAAGATAACTAGGCAATCAATATGATGTGGGATCCTTCACATCATTTTTTGGATAGGAAATTTAAAAAGTAATCATATTTATAAAAATTATGATATTTTTATCATTGTTTCTAAATTTAATTATTTAAGATATTTTAACATGAATTTTTTAGATCTCATTCTATAGCTTTGTCGAAATGATAGAGAGTTCAAGGAGACAACTAATCTCTAAAAACCTATTGATGGATCACTAATTTGATATTGAACAATCTCACACAATCTAATTTAAAAATAATAGAAACAACATATAATTATTGAATAAACATTGACATAAAGATATATACAAAAATTTGACATAAAAATTTAATAATCTATGCACATAGAGCTACAAACACTTGAATCATACAAATTGATGTAAAATAATATTTAGGATTCAAGATAGTGAAAGCCACTATAATCTTCCCTCTAGAGGAAATGGTTTTGTTGACATATGCAATTGTTGGGAAAAGAAGATTTAATACTATTTAGTTTGTCCATCCTCTCCATTGTCTTGAGTTGAGACATATTATCATTTTAATTTGTAATCTTTATTTGTGCCATTATTAGAAGTAGATGTGTTCATAATAGATATTATAATGTAAAAATATAATAATATATTATAAAAAACAATTCAGAAATCCTTTATTGTGTGTCGTTTATTTTACAGGTTGGTGGTTCAACACGCATCTGTGGGCAATACAACAGTTTTGAAGCTATTTAATATGTACTTTATTACTATAGGTCTGTACCATAAAGTTTCTATTAACACCACTAAAATTTTATAGCGAGAATCTATTTAATCTTACAAATTTAATTTTTTAATCAAATTTGGTGAGGAAGCTAAAGTATACACTATTGTTAATACCATAATCAAAATTTAAACTATAAGGGTTTAAATTTCTCAAATTCATGAATTTAACTCCCACTTTGTGATTGAGCATTTTATTTGAAGTGGATCGTGTAGTAGGTTAGATGTAGCCCATAAGTTCTTCTTCCTCTCCTGAGAAGAGACGAAGCAGTATGGTAATAGGGATGTGTCAGATCTAAGGAAATATGACACTGTCAAAAGAATGAAGTGGGAGGTGTGCAAGTGCAACATGAGGGACATCGGGCGGTAGTGGAATTTGATCCAAACAACTTCATTGTTAATGTATAAAGCTCATTAGAAAAGTGACAGTATCTTTTTAAGATTTATCCATGCTATTTACAATGCCTAGCCTTGTTAGTTGAGGACCATGATGTTATGGGGTGATCTGAGGAAAAGAAACATCCCTATTTCTGAAGACCCTTCCACAACAACCATCTATGGAGATACTTGATGGGACACCGTATGTTGACAGTTCTCTTCACCTACTATAGTAATTAGCACTTGCACCCAAAGGAGCAAGGGGTACACTGATAGTGGCAAAATGTGAAAGTCTATATAAGATGATTGTACACATATTTTTGTCATATATTTAATATGTCATGAAATGAACATAAATAAGGAAAAACAAATTAAACATTGTTAATTTGACATAGCTAATTATTAAATTCAAGATAGTTAAACTCATATTCTTAAATTCATTTAAGAAATGTCGAAGACTAAAATAAAAATTCAAGATAGAAATCACAATGTTCGAAAATTATTCATTGATTCCATGGCTTACTTTATAATTAATTTTAAATCTAAAGAGTCTTATTTAGTCTATTGTCACAATGAGGAAACCTTTAGTTGTTAATGTGGAATTATTTTTTGTTGCTTGGCCAAACTTTTCATGTTCATGAGATTTTTTTTAATAATTAATTAACAATTCGAATGAATAGTGGTCCCTGCAAAGACATTGCATAAAGTTCACACCTTTCAATTTGACATTCCTTTTAGTTTCATCAACAAGGTCATTTAGGAAGTTTTTGCTCGATTTTGTGAAAGGTTAGAAGGATGTTTTGATTTGTCGTCGAAGATCATTAAGTTTCATCTAGTTACAATTAACATGTTGATAATTCAAGTTGTGTAGACAAGGCATACTACCAATAGTTTCTCTATAAAAACACATATTTAATAATCAATTTCATTCAACATAAACATAATAGATGCCCATAATGTAATACACATCACATACAATAGAAATATGGCAAACATTGATATTACTAATTAACATTGGATATATGCAAATATGCATAAATTAGTAAATTACATCACATCGCCACAAGGGGCATCTTTTCACCATACCTATAACACAACAACTTTATATATTAGGGGGAGATGATACTGAAATGTATAAACATAAATGTAACAACTTTTTGGATCATTTTGATCCTAATATGGGCCATTTAAAAAATTAAAATTAATTAGAATACAATTGTTTTCCTTTATTTTTTTATTAATTAACAATTCAAATGAATAGTGGTCCCTGCAAAGACATTACATAAAGTTCACACCTTTCAATTTGACATTCCTTTTAGTTTCATCAACAAGGTCATTTAGGAAGTTTTTGCTCGATTTTGTAAAAGGTTAGAAGGATGTTCTGATTTGTCATTGAAGATCACCAAGTTTCATCTAGTTAGAAGTAACATAGCCACAAAAAAATTAATTGAAATGTATTAAGACCAACTACTTTGAATACGTGGGGCACCCCCTTACCTAGTTTATACTCTGGTGCCACTAGATACCATTCTTCAAACCAATTTGAACCCATCCTCATATTCCTTCATCCCATCTTCAACACTTGTTAAGGGTCAGCATTAGTAGAAGGGCTAAAACCCTTCCCTTTGTAGTTCCATCTTTTGATCATTGAATATGAGGATGTGGGTGCCCTTGTAAATGACCATGAGATGGATGGACCCTTTGAGTTAGAGGCCTAGGTACTGAAAGATGAACTAATGGTGTGAGTAACTTCAACCTACCAAGAACACCCATACTTTGACTGTAATAGTTGTAACTTAACTTAAAATGTTGGTGATGTACTCAAATGCCCAAAATAGATCTTCATACTACATTTTATTAACTTATTTTATAATTGAATCAAAGCAGATTGTAGCTAAAAGAGATGCATCACAACCTAAAAGAATTGTAATAAACCATGAAAAGATTGGAGCTACATCATAACTTAAAAGGATCAGAAATAGCCATGAAAGGTCGGCATTAAGAGAAAGCCACATAAAAATACACAAATTAACAAAGATTACAAGGACCAATAAATAATGATACACAAAAGAGGCATTCTATTAACTTTAATAAGCAACTATTCAAAAGAGAGTGGAAGTTGAAACACTAGACGAACTATAGAAATGGTCAGACTATGAGAGACCCATGCTTCCTTTAAAGGAAAATCTTGTCAGGTTGCAAAACAATCCATGTATCCAACTTCATTCAACAAGTCATATGAGATGATGACATACATTGAATGGGATACTTGACCAACAACTTTATTAAAATGAAATGAAGTCAAATTTGTTGTGTGTATTCCGAATTCTATTGTTGATGATGTAGTTTATAGGTATGATAAATTTCTTAGAGCTATGGGAAGATTATGCTCCATCATTTTCTTCATGAACTACAGATCTTTGCCAATTAATCTTCTTTTCAAACAAGCCATAACGATGTTGTCATACAAAGGCTCATTTTTATTTTCAGGAGGAATATGCACAAACATTTTTTCTTCTCAGTCCATTCCAAATACTTTTGTAGTGAATTCTGGAAGATAATAAAATAAAATCTTGACGTTTGGGGTCATCATATCTTAGTTATAGTACACAAACATGTTCCAAGTTTCAGAATTTGCAAAAGCTTGATAGAAAATGTAGTAGTAGTTACTTTAATGCAAATATTCAAACTTTTAAATCATTATTAATATGCATATGTTTTTCTTGATCAAACATGCTTTTGATCAATACTTTTGAAAGTTGCATTTGAACTAGGATTGTAAGGAAGGAAAATACTATTTCTAAAAACAATTGATTATACCTTTCTATAATAGGAAAAAATACTCCTAGGGCTTGTCCTATAACACAAATAGCTTGTAGCCATGATGTTCTAATTTTGCAACTTCTATGATGTTCAGAGAAATATTTCTTTTGAAAGATCAAATAGATAAGATATTCTTGCTTCCTTGTGCCTATTTTTCCAAAATTTATCTTATAAAACTTTTTAAAAATTAATATTGGATAAGAAGACCGACTCAACAAAATTCGGCTGCCCAAAACAATAAGGAAAAAAATGGTATTTAAAATACCAAACTTGCAGACTGTACAATAAGCCTTTCATTTTTATTTGAAAAATTTAAATAAAATTACATATAGGAAAAAATAACAAGTTTCATATAGTAACAAGAGACACAATGTGTCATAGTTCCTGCCTAATGCATAATGGTTGTAGAGGTGTAGATGAGTGAGAATAAGGTTAAATAGTTCTAAATTAATATTGTGAATGCATTAATTTTTGTCTAGAAATGCACTTGTGATCTGATATGCTCCTAAAATAAAGGATTAAAGCATATGCTGAAATAAGAACAACTGCACCAAACAACAACACACATAATTGTGCAACTTAGAAATGTAGAAGGTTGATACACATTTTCTCTATCCATCTTAGGCTGTCTACTTAAATAATTTTATAGTATGACACCAATAATTGTAACTTTAGAGTTCATTAAAAATATAAAGAATAATTGCATAAAATTTTGACAAGTACAAATTTTAGAGCACAACCCAAATCTTTATTACACATTTTAATTTTACCTTCTAAAAATGTAAAAAATAAAATTACTTTATAAAATTATTATTTAACTAAAATCCTATTAAATGTAAATGTTCAAAAAATTTAGAAAATAAAAATTATTACATGGGAATCTTGTTGTATAATAGCTATTATTAGTTGGGTTAAATTGAAAATATTATCCATCATAGTGAAATTTGCTTACAATCTAAAATTATGTTACTTTGTCCCTTCTAAAGTATCATAACATTATAATATCAAGAGCCCAATGTATTATCCAGTGTTTCTAATGAGAGAAATTGAAGAGTCACAAATCTTTGAAAATTGATTTTGGGCTTGTATTGAAGAATTACTCACGTCATACAAATATTGAAGTACATTTTAAAAGATAAATTCCATTCCTATGTAGTTCTGCATACAAGAATCCGATTGTGGCAAATTTGTCTATACCTAAGCTCCCTCCAAGCACATTGGTTTATATTTCCATAAATGGAAAAATTACTTGTCATACAAATGTTGAAGAAGATTTCAAAAGGTAAAGCTAATTCTTATGTAGTTGTGCATACAAGAATCTCCATGTAAGAAATTTGTAAGTAACCTAAGGTCCCTCCACTCCCATCTCAAAAAAGCAATTTTTTCAGTTCAACGCATATCAATGTCCAAAAAAATTACTTGTAAATTTTAGCATCGTGACTAGGCATTAAGAAAATCAAGCCTTGACCCACCTACACAATGGATTCTAACTTTTAACCAGCTAGAGCACCCAACCCCACACCATAACATCTACACCAAACATAAAAAGTATCTTTGTCAGCTAATATTGCTTTTGGCTGGATTAGAATCAAAATTCAAGGGTAGCATCAAGGGAAAATAAAAAATTTAACATCCAAGAAGATACTGGTAGGCAATAAAAGTTAACTTCGAAGAAGTTGCACCTTTTTATCTGCGTTTAGGAAATCCTCATAACACTCTTCACAATGTATTAAAAGACTTATGCTTGAGATGCACAAGAAAAGTATACAAAACTGCCCTTGAAGATACTGTAGTTCAAATTTCCATGGCATTCCCCAAGATGGATTCTATTTGGGGCACAAAGTACCATGTGTATTGTTCCATAGTTAGCATACAGGCAAAAAGAGCATTATATTAGATGACATGACTTTGCAACTTCCTCTCAACCAACTATTGTGTATCCCCCACAATTCTACATTTGAAGGGTTGGTCTTTATAATGTGCATTTCATAGGTGGCACATCTTTGGGATATTCCATTGAACTACATCCAAACCCATTGAACTAAGAATCAAATACCATAGATTTCTTTAACTCAAGTTTATTAATTAATATTATTAAAGTAAAATTCATATTAACTCAAGTTTATTAATAAATATTATTAAAGTAAAATTCATATTAGAAACACATGTAGAACCAAAGAAATTATGCTTAAACTCTTAACCCAATGTACAATTACCCTTCATTCACCTCATACTCAGCTCAGACATAGATTTAGATTCAGATACAAAAACCCCCCCAAAAAATATAAATTCAACTCAGACAGTGAAACCAATTTATAAAAACCATAAATGCATATTAAACCCAAAATGCAGATCGAATCCAAAGCACAACTCCAACCATAATTCAAACTAAAACCCAAAACACAGATTATAAAAATTGCCTATAAAATCCATGCATTGATTCTTTAAAGGTAAAATGAAAGGTTACAAAGAATCTTGTAGTGAGAAATCTCAGTTTTAGAAGCCGTTAAATTTAATCCGTGTTGAGTGGCTTCTAATTATTGATGAATTCTAGTAAAATATGACTCACAATAAATTTAATTCAGATAGTCTATAGTTGAATTCTATAATAAGACCTTAACTACTCATGTATCTACAAATTCCATATCATTTTGTCTTGAAACTTGAAAGGTAGATTTGCTATAGACAAAAACCTTGAAGCATAATTTCAAATTTGGTGGAGGGGATTGATGTCATGATAGGCTCACAATTTGAGTTGGAGGGATGAATGATTGAGATTAAAAATGGATCTAAAGCCCAAATTTGTAGCCAACACTAAGAAATGAAGAATCTCAAAGTAAAATACCAATTAGAGCACCATGTTAGGTGACTGTGTTGAAAACATAAATAAACTTAAGAGAAAAGAACAACAAAACAAAACATAATGGAAGGGAAAAATAACTTTTATTGATTGATTTGCAATGGAATTACCTCTCTCTATATAGAGACGTTTACATTTTTTGGAACCAAGAAAATCTCAATTGACTTCATGTGTGGAGGAGGTAAAAGATGACAGAACTGCAAGTTTACTCTATCACCAATTGATGGGTTGGAAGTTGTCAATAAGAGCCTGCTATTTAGTTGTAAAAAACATCGATAATTACTCATTCAAAGGTGGAAATATTCCAACACCTTCCCTCAATTTCTACCACTAATGCATCTTTAAGTGGGAGAAATTACAATAAGAAATTTAAATAGGATAGGTCCTAACATTAAGTTTTTTGAGGTACCCATTTACAACATAATTTTTTTTTGGTTTCCCCTATTGCTATCACTATGAAAAATTCTTTCCTCTTGTTATTATGCTTTTAGGTTTTTAATCGGTTCACCCTTAACCTTTTGGGATTTCTCCCAACTAGTGTAACTGCTCTACTTTAGGGTTTTTCACCCAAACAAGTGGTTTTAGCTTACCAAAAACCCTTCAACAAACTTTTAGCTTTTTCACCTAAACAAGTGGTTTTGGCTTACCACAAACCTTTCAATAAACTTTTAGGTTTTTTTACCTAAACAAATGGTTTTGGATTACCACAAACCCTTCAATAAAATTTTAGATTTTTCACCTAAACAAATGGTTTTAGATTACCACAAACCCTTCAATAAAATTTTAGGTTTTTCACCTAAACAAATGGTTTCAGATTACCACAAACCCTTCAAGGACTTAGCGAAAAATATCATTTCAATGATGGCAATATACTATCTTTAAGATTTTCTCTTTTATGAAGTCTCACTTTTCATGGATGACTTACTAGATGATGATTTTGATTTTCACGAACCATTTGTAGTCCTTGTTGAGAGTTCATACTTTGATAAGTTTTGATTATTCCTCACACTCGAACATTTGTATCTAAACAAACCTTTTATCATACCTGTGATGTTTTTCCAACTTGATCCATAACTCCATCCAATGTTCATTTTGAAGCATTTCTCCATAGAATTATTTTTACACTCTCTATTCCAACATGTCTTTTCACAATGACTTTTTAATCCACAAAGACTGCATGGATGTAGATCCCAACACTTATCTTTTGTGTGTCCTTTCTTGTTACAATTTGAACATTGCATATATTCTTTACATTGAAATTTTTTGATTGATTCCATATAATCATTTCTTTCATCTGTAATATATTCTAGTCCTTCATACATTGGTCTCATTATTGGCTCAATAGGCTCTATGATTCCTTGTTCATGTTTTCCCAATCCTTTACCTTTGTAACCCATTTTCTTCATTATATTTCATCCAACATTCTTATTATAACAACTAATAGTATTTGATGCCACATTTTCATATTCTTTATCACAAACAACCTCAACAAAGTCACACTTTTCTAGTTGTGAATTCAAATCATCTGTACTACATGAAACATCAAATACTAATTTTGCTTTCACACATGTATTTCTTTCAATGATAGATTTATTTAATTCATCCTTTAATAACTCATTTTCTTTTACTTTCTTCATTTTCTCCTCTAATTCATCCATTAACAAATAATTCTTTTCTTTTACTTTCTTCATTTCCTCTAATTTGTCATTTCTTTTCTTAACATTATCCAACAACTTTAATTTTTTCTCTAGCTCTCCATTTGCTTCTATATAATTATTAATTTGATTTTAAAAGTTGCATCTTTCTATATTCATTTCATTTCTTAACCGTGTCAATTCTTTTTGCAAAAAATTCTTCTCACAAATTAAGTCTCCATTTTCTTTCTTCACATTTATTAATTCTTCTTCTAAAATGCCTATCTCAGAAATTAAATTTGCATTTGCCTTTAACATTCTTTCACCTTGCTTCCCCATTGCAATTAATCCAGAAATAACACTTTCTTTGAATTAACCTAGCATTTTTACCACATTTCACAATCATAGCGATAATTTCAAATTTCCTCATTTATTCCTTTAAGAATTCAAATGTAAGATTATTGGACATGATCACCATCTCAACAATATCACACCAAACTCTATGACCTTTTCTCTACATTGATGAAATAGATAATTTTACCTCCAACAATCTCATTCTTCTCTTACTGTAGCAATAGACAATATACCAATAGCCAACTTCCCTTCTCTTGAGTAATCTTTTACCAGGCACTTTTTATTCTTCTCTAGGAAGCAACTTCAAAAAACAAAACAATCTATTCCACTGCCCATCTTGGCTTTCCAAACACCTAGAGGTTTCTTTGATGCTCCTCAGTCAGATTATAACCTGTAGTAAAAAAAAATTTCTCACAAAAAATTCTGCCATAATCCAAGAGTTAATAATGCTCTGATACCATGTTGAAAGCATAAATAAACTTAAGAGAAAAGAACAACACCACAAAACATAATGGAAGAGAAAATAAATTTTATTGATTGATTTGCAATGCAATTACCTCTCTATATATAGAGACGTTTACATTTTCTAGAACCAAGAAAATCTCAATTGACTTAATGTGTGGAGGAGGTAAAAGACGTCAGAACTGCAAGTTCACTTGATCACCAATTGATGGGCTGGAAGTTCTCAACAATAGCCTGCAATTTAGTTGTAACAAACATCGATAATTACTCATTCAAATGTGGAAATATTCCAATAGACTATCACACAAAGACAAGGCAATGGCTTGGGCTATTGTTAATAAAGCCTTTTATTAATTTTATAGAGTCAATGTATATAAATCACGAAAACATAGCCTAAAACCACCCAAAAAAAGAAGATTAACCCCTCATGTATTGTAAAACAACAAAACTTATTTCTGAATGTGAATAAATACTCCCTTCATTATCTTAAATAAATAGCTAAGTAGATACTAAAACAAATACTAGGTAAAACCACCAAACTCTAGATAAATGGCCAATGGTAATCCTTCCTAATCACAACATGAAAATGTGAACATCTAAACATTGACCTTGCAATTGTGACTCCCTATGTTATTCCTATAGGTCAATTTGAAGAAAGGGATAAAATGGATCAAGCCATACACTTGTGCTTCAAAATGTCATGGGTTCTACTCATAAAGGCATAATTATGTTCTTTCCTATGGCCCATCCGGGACTTGAAAATTTGATATCACATTAGCAAGATGCCCTGCCACTGCGCTACCAGCCCAATCTAGAATGTCTAGATTGTTCTTCCAATAGAATAGGCCCAGGCATTAGCTCCACAAAGTAATTTGCACTGGCCTTTGCAATGAATAACACAACAAAAAATTATAAGCCTAAAGTACTTGGTGTAACATGATAAATCATTCCAAGAACTTGGGCATTGTATTGACATGAGAAGGAATTCGCTTGGGTTGCATATCTTGCATGCAACTCTTTGAACTAAATGATATTAGACAATTCATATTTCTAACTAATTACTTGCATTGTGTGAATTCATATAGTTGGTGTTGCAGATTTAAATAAGATCTGCATTCATTGTTCCATGAGCAGTTTCCAAATACAACTGCTAGTTTTTATGAATGGACAGGTTTCGTGCCAAATGCCCACCTATAATAGGCTATCAGCTAATTAACAACACCGAACATTTCTCTTTCTAACTATAGCTTTGTTCATTGTAAGTTTAGTACAACTTCCACCCATGGACCAAAGAGTTTCCTCAACAAAATGGTCTATCTGAATATATTGAAACCAACCATTCTATATATAATGAAAAAATAGGGTGGTCTGAGTGAAAGAGCAAATGCCTAGAAATCTAATCGTTGTTAAAGACAATCCATCTAAAGATTTTGGTGATGTGCAGAGATTTGGGGCAATCCATCAAAATATTTTTGCAATCATAAGAGATTGGTTGAGATCTTTCCAACTTTAATGTAGTTGATTTTATATGAGATTGTACCAAAAACAATCAGTAGTATCTGGTTTCAATGGAATGAACAGGTTTGGGTGAAATGCCCATCCATAATAGCTTATAAGCTAATTATTTGTAGAAACCCGCCAGAGTTTAAGCATAGCAAGGTTCCTGGATGTCAGGATAACCCCTACACCTTTGAAATGTTAATGTTAAAAAGTTCATGCAATAATGTTAAAACGTCCATGGAATTGAGTCCAGGAGCATATAGTTGATATTGACATCAATATATAGATTACACATTTGGCTACAAATATTCTTTTTTCTAGTTAGCTATATTTTCTATTTCTGCATTCTCCAATCCTTTCAATACATCCACTGCCAATTGTTGTGCCTTAGTAGACATCTGGGATCAATATTACTATTGATAAAAATACAAAAATGGGACTTGTCTCTTGTCTTTACAATAATGCTATGAAATGCAAATTATCCTTGTACAAATTAAATAATTTGGTTGGAATCTCAGGTGCAACAATTGCAGTAATAGGAACTTTTAAGCCAAAGAATACATTATGTGATTATAATAAACCAACATTTTCCTGATAATGGTGTACTCTTGAATTGCAGGATATTGTTTTAGCATGTGAAAAATGAATTGCAATGGTGTTGAGGTGCAATGTCATTAATTGTTTCACAATTTTTTTTATTCAATTTGATGAATCTATGTAGAGTTTCAATTTTTTAGAATTAGGGTCTCAACTAGAGTATTGCCCATCACAGGGCATCAATGTTTTTTGTATAAGAAATATTAGCATAATTACAAGCCCATATAGGAGATGGCAGGGATGGGGAAACATGATAGTCTTCAAGGAAATATACTCATGAAAAAATGATCTCTTAATGAGAGAAAAAATATATTAATAAAAAAATGATCTCTCAATGAGAGAATTATGATGGATGAATGCTACAAGAAGAAGAAAAGCCTTCTATTTTTAAATTCTTAGTAATTAAGATCTTAGGAAAAGCATATTAGGATGTAGTATATTTCCAATTGCATTAGCTTTAGCCTCAAAATTCCTTTGATTATTGGTAATCTTCCCCTTGAGTCACTCCACTGCCACTTGACTCCCATCCTCCAGAGTAGTCTTATATATAATTCCATAGTTACTCTTGCTTATTACTTATCTAATTTCACAAAGTAGATAATCTATTTTGAAAATAGAGGGCCATCAAAGTGTACAAGCTTTCCTCCTACATTCCTCATTCCACCCAGCAATGATACTTTTCTCTCAAATATTTTTGACAAAAGAAACAAAGGAGCGTAATTTCTATTGATACTTATGGGCAACTATTTTAATCAATTTATCTTATCTTAAGAAAAAACATGTTTATAATCTTTTAATATTTGATTAGTTTTCTTTCCTTGCATAAGGTAGGGATTGGAGCTCTACACAACCCTTGTTTATAAGTATGATTTATTTTTTCTAGGTAAAAGTTAGAATATTAATTAAATCAAATAAATAAATAAAACTCAAAATAAATTCTATATTATTAATAGATTAATATATTATATATTAATAATTTTTCAAAACTATTTTTTTTCTAATATAGATATCCATTATAAAATGATTAAAAATTAATATACTACATCTAAAAATAATTATATTTTTGTGTACGTTCATTTTTTTTTACCCACTTAGATTTTTAGTTCCTAAGCCGGTCCAAACTTAACATATTCTTAAAAACTAGTTTTTTAACCAATCAAATAACAAAGATTTTGATATTTCTTAGTATTTATAAATTGCTATTTTTTTAACAAATTATATTTTAAAAACTAATTTTCTCATGTGTTTGATTAGTTAAAAATTTGAGACGATATGAGCACTTTTTTCAAAAGGAGATGCATTAATTTATTTCATTTTCTCTAGTAAACTAACCGTGCTTTTGACTTATCTCTCGTAAACTAATGCTTTTGACTTATCTCTCGTAAACTAATGCTTTTGACTTATTTCAGATTTAGAAATTTATACACTATTGTAAATATTTTAAAGTATTCTAAAGCTTGTGATTTTTAATAAATCTTAGATAAATTTAGAATATTATAACAAAAATTTAAATATTAATAATAATTATTAATTTATTATAATTAAGTAATAATAAATTGGTTTAATAAAATAATATTAATATTAAATTTTAGTTATTAATAATATAAAATTTAAGACACGAGTATATTAAATTATTAAAAAAAAAATATTATTTTAATATTTTAATAATTCATCTAAATTATTATTAATGAACATGTAGAAATAATTTAATATTTTAACGAACTTAAAAATCTTATGCAATCAAAAGATCTCATTTAAATAATCTAACAAATACTTTAAAAAAAATTCATTTCAATATTTGACAAATGGTTTTTTCACAACACCTTTTAAAAGCTATACATTTTCCTTATTTTAGTCCATGAATTCAATGCACTCATAAGAAATAAGAACTAAGGCAATTTGTTGAAAAATATTTCTCGAATAGGAAAGTTTTAGTGTATATAATAAATGTAAAATTGAAAGAAATTAATATAAAATTAAGTAATTAATATTATATTATAAATTTTTTAAATTATTTTAAAGTAGGATAATCTAAAGAGAAACAATACGATCAACTAAATTTTAATCAATATGTTAGGGTATACTTCCAATTCCAAACAAATCTAAATAATCAAATTCAAATCACCTAAAATTTTGAATCTTAAATAAAATTTGAATAAAAGACTAATGAAATGAGATATATTTGTGTGTATATTTTTGTTTTGAATGTGTTATAGTATTCTTATATATTTTTTGGTGTATGTGTGTGTGTATCCAAACACCAAAAAATATATAAAATTGTGAAATGCATATAACATAAAAGATTTTAAAAATGCATTTTAAAAAATTGAATTCTTTTTTTTTAATGAAAAATCTATTAATCTAATAATATATAAAAACTCTTTCATTAAATAAGAATAATAATTTATTATATAAAATAAAACAAAATAATAAATACATAATTATAGATTTTTTTGAATTTATACTAAATGATGTTAAGTTATAAGAAACACAAACAGAATAAGAGCTAACAAAATGTCAAGTAGCATACAAAAATAATGGCGTTGGCTAGTCTCTAGACAAAATGCACTAAAGACAAAAAAAAAAAAGTTAAACTTATTTTTTTCTAGATTCATGAAAGTAGAGTTTTTTTTTTTTTTTTTTTTTTTCAAATTTCTTACTATTTTTTACTATAGATCATGAAAATCAATTGTTGAAAATTCCAGAAAAATCCATGATGTTTTTAATTTTTTAAAATTTTGGTCAATGGTTCATTTTGTCTAAGCTTAGTCATGTCCAATAATAATAAACTAATGCATAAATTTATTATTATTGAAATCTTGTTTTAAATTATTCTCACAAGCACCTCTAAAATTGATGGCTCATATTGGGTGAATTGTAATATGCAATCAAAATAAAGATAAATACTTTTTTCAATAATTCTAATTTAAAAAACTATATTTAAACATGAATAAAAATTTATGTGTGATGTTAATACATTTAAAATTAATTTTTTTAATGAACAACTTTCAAAAGTGAAAATTTCAAGTCCTTAATTTATTTGTTATTGAAATCAATTGATATTTTTTATTTATACATATCTCAATCCACTTCCTTAACTTTGTATATACATCTCTCTAAGATCAATATTTATAGGGTAAAATCATAATCAAGTGTTGCAGTTTATGATAATTCAATGATCTCAATCGAGTGAGAGTTGACTGAGTCCACGTAGGACCCATTTGGTGCTGACGTGCATAAGGGGGACTTGATCGAGTGGGACGTAGTTGAATCTCACTCGGTCAAGACCCTCTTGGCATTATATATACCCCAAATTGTGCCCTTAGTTCCTCATTTGAGCATTAAGGGGGTAGGAGAGAAGATGAATGAAGAGTGAAGACATTCAACCAAGTAACAAGTACATGCCATTTTTTAAAATTACGGCTTATTTTTAAAAAAATGTATATTTTTCATGTTATGTAATGTTTATTTTAATATACTAATAAACTTTAAATATAAGACTTACAAATCAACTTTGATACTTAAACTTCTGAGTGTAAAACTTCAAACATCAAACTTAAACTGTCTACCTCCAAACTTGAAACTTGAACTTTCAAACTAAACCTTTAAGTTAGTAAACTTAAAATAAAACTCAGACCTCTAACCCTCCAATAATATATTATTTTGTTTATTGTATGTAACAATGCTTATTTTAAGCATACCAGTATTTCCAACATGGCCTACAAAAAATTCTCGAAGACGGAAGAAGAAGAATTGCAATTGGAAAAGAGCGGCGACTTCTTTGATGTGCAACAGATAAAAGGTATTTGGCGTGATGTGCTTGGTTGTATTCGTGAATATTTCATCCTTGATGGTAGAAGTAAAAGGGTGCACAAATTCCACTTTGTTTTCCTTAACCATTTCAGTTACAAGGATAGAATCTCCTTCCCTTTCTATTTGCAGTTTTCTTTGCTCCAAAGTTTGAATGCCCATAAAAAGAAATAGTCTCGACCCATATTACATGAAGCTCTAATTTTACTCATTGAGAGTCTTTGTAAAAATAAGTCCATTGCTTCGTCCCCATCCACTGCCAAGCATAAGAGTCCTAATCCCGTTACACAAAAAATGAATGAGAGTGTTAAAAAGATAACAAAGGTTAAACTAAAACCCTCCAATTCTCAAAGACATATTGACGAAGAGGACATTGAGGTGGAGAGAACTGATGGCTCTGATAAGGAGGCCCCTAAGGAAGAGGAGGGGACAGATGCTGGGGAGTTTAGCTCTAACCTGGATGGTTACCTGGACTCGAAAGACAATAATGAGGAGGGGAGAGAGGAAGATACTATGGAGGTGAATTCGGAATAGAGCAAGTCTGAAAATGAGGACACTCATCTCAAGTCTGGGGGAGGTGACAAAGAGAAACAAAATAATGATTTAGCCATTTTGAGTGAGGAGGAAAACACAAGGAAAGCTTCCACTCCTCTGAAGAAGACTGAGGGACATGATAAGGCAGGATAGAGAAACCATACTCAAGAGGAGCCTGGTGAGATGGAACTGTTGGATGGGGGGATTCATATTGATAAAGATGGCCTTATTCCACACACCATTGTTGATGAGGTGACTCCCTAGAGAGGGAAACCAGTCTTTCCTTCCTCCACTCTGCTAAACAAAAAGCTGACTCTTTCCTTCAGGTCAACTCCTAGTTATATAATGAAATAATGGGGCTGAAGAAGAAAGTGGATACATTGCAACATAACTAGAAGGTTGAACGAGCTATTATTCAACACATGGAGGTGCAAATGGGAGATATCCCAAATAAACTAAAGGAATACGAGAAGAATCTTAGACTGCTCATCAGGGAAAGTGGAACAAAAATGGAGCAAGTTACCTCAAGCATCTGTGTAGCTGCGGCAACTCTGGGTACAAGAGTTAATGAAGGAACCATATCTTCGGAGGGCCCAAGCAAGAGGACAAGACAGAGTTCGAGGAAAAAAACTTTGATTGATGCTGCTTCTTCGGCTACTAACTCCATCTAGGATACGGCTAAGATTGGTAAGGAGGCTGTGAAGATGATTACGAAATTGCAATAGTTTCCTGGGTCTGCTTTTCTAGTCGGGTTCCTATGCACATCTTGTTTGATGGCTGGTTCTTTTGGTTCCTGTGTTTGGTCCTGGTTTTTGGATTTTAGTTTTTTATACTTATTGTTGGCTCCAGGTCCTTGTAAAACCTGGGTTTATTATCTGGACTTTATTAGTGGTTTCAAATCCCTATAAAACCTGATTTTGATGCTACTTTTTAGTAGGTTTATGGACTCTTTCCTTTTGGTTAGCGTGTTTTTTCCTTTTTTGAGGATGTAAAAGGGTTTCGGGGTCCCTTCAAAACCTGTTTTTACCGTAATCTAAAACAATGCTTATTTTAAAATTTGTATTTGAATGTGCAAATCTGCTTGTTTTAAAATTTAGTTTAATTAACTTATTTTGAAAACATATTAAACTATTCTAGCTATAAAAAAATCTTAAAGGCTTATAGGAAAACTTAAAATTTTAAGCTTAAACCTATATAAAAGCTTATACTTGTAGAATAACAAGGAATCTTCTATACACATGTAGGAAAACTTAAACCAAGTTAAATTGTCATAACATCTCTCTCTCTCTCTCTCTCTCTCTCTCTCTCTCTCACACACACACACACACACACACACACACACACACACACACACACACCTTCATAACATTACTCTCTCTATCTCTTCCCTACCTCTCTCTATCTCTTCCCTCCTTGATGTCTTAACATGATTCTTCATGTCTTAAGGGGATGTTGCACTAAATTTTTTATTTAGATGTGAATTCCCTATTGAACTTTATAAATATTAAATTAATCTAAATAAATTTTCAAATTATTTTTGTTCAATGTATATGTGTTGCAAACTTTAAGTACCTACATGTTTGATGATTTTAAATGAATGCCTTAAGGGAATAGGTACACAATATGTTTTTCATGGTTTTAATTTGTCTTAAGAGAACATGTTTAATATAAGTTTAGAATGTTTAATTTGTAGAATGTATTCAATTTACATTACATATATAGTTTAATTTTAGATGACTTGAATGTATAGTTTGCATGTAATGTACCCATTATACATGTATTCAAACAACTTTACATTGCTAAATATATCTATTCACATTTGCACACTTGCAGTGTTTATCTAATCCACTATCAACTATATCATGACATCCAGTGGTTTAGAGCCCAATATAGGGGTTAGTAGTGATTGAGTATGATGTGGTTCATCTAAGGGTACTCCCCAAAGAGGGAGACATAGACAGGATGTTATCACGATACTGCAATTATACAAATACATATATTTCAATTTATATAAATACAAACATCTCAATTTATTAAAGTATTTCTTCCTCTTCTATAACATATTCTAATGTATGGAATTTGTGTATTTTTATAATATAAACCCCTGGAACAGGTGGACCATTAGATGAGTAATTTTCTGGTGAGGGTGACATGAGTTAATCTACATCCATTTATCTATTTTTCTATTTCTAGTCTACATTTCTAGATACATTGAACTAATGTTATATTTATATATATTGCGCATTCATACATTTCTTGTTCATAGTGGTGATACATGTGCTTCTAGATCTATATTTTTTGATATGCATTTCTATGTTTTGGACATTGATCTTGAATATTTGATACATATGTTTAGTATATCTACATTTACATGGAATCATATAATAGTTTATAAGGTAACTACATGAGCAAATTTCATATGTAGGTATAAGTTTTT